>APFE030133576.1:1410-21339 GCA_000404065.3 Pinus taeda
GCCGTGGACTGTTTCCCTCTTTGAGGGTTTTAACCATGTCAAAATACTGGTGTATTGATTTGTGATCTGTTTGTGAGCGGTGTCCTTTTGGTGTTCTGTCTGAGGAACTTACCCTGTAAATTCCTACAGTGTTTCCACTTTCTTTCTTCAGGGCATTAATTAATGCTAATAATTCTTCACTATTCCCTTTGAATTCCTTCAAACCAATTTTTCAAACCAATCTTATGCAAAATTTAAAAAAAACTACACACCTTTTTTTTTCACTTTGTAAGAGCTTGATATTGAATCTGTTGTATCTATGTAACTATGGATCTCAAATATCTGAACTCTCATCTTGTGGTAGCCCTCTTTTCTGACCCCACAAGTCTGATCCAGAATGGATTCTCCAAGGAAGAGTTATGCCAAATCTCCCACGGTGACTTGATTATAAACTAATTCAGTAGAGCAAACTTGTATGACGTGCCACATGTCACTGTTTCGACCTTAGTACTTGAAACTGATTCAAAGGAAACTAAAGGCTGTCCTATTTCTGAAACTTCTTACGAAATTTCAATCTAATGCTCAAAACCAAATTTATGGTGATTTTCCCTAGGTGACTTGTTTGGAATGTAATTCAAGGGTTTGCAAAAACCCTAACTTCCTCATACTATATCTCTGACAATATAGCAAGACACGATCTAAAATTCGGAGCCGAGGTTTAGATCGATTTCTTCTCAAATGGGTTTTTGTTTTAGCTTCTGAAACTTTGTAGCAAAAGAGTTATAGTGAAAAATATCACGATGACCTATTTTAGTTTAAATTTTGGAGCTTTCAAAAACCCTAACTTCCTCAGATCATATCTTCTAAAATATAGCGAGGTAAGCTCTGAAATTTGTACCCAAGGTTCAACGCGATTTCGTCTCAAATGGGTTTTGTTTTTCACTTCTAAAACATTGCATAAAAAATGTTATAGAGAAATTTCCACGATGACCTATTTGGAGCAGCGAAACCCTAGAATCCAAAGCTATGATACCAAATGTTAGGAAACCAGCTCACAAAAGGATAAAAAGATAGATCAACGCCTTAGAATTCAGCCTGTTCGAGGGGGAAACCTCCTTTACATTACACAAATGAATAATTATTGGATTATTCAAATGACTAAACCTCCCTTCTATATATAGGAGTCTAAGGGGTCATAATATAATCAATTCGGCATAACAGTGATAACGTAAGGGCACAAAAATAATAATAGTGGGTTTCTATGGGGCATACTAATAAAAATATGGGCATAATAGGGGCACAATAATAACAATAAGGGATACAACGACAATAGTAATGGGGGAATCACTAGTATTATAGGGGCCTAACATGTACTCATTCCAAGAATCCGATGACGACACTTGTATTGAAAATAGACCATTGTGTTGCATGATTCAACCCACAAGTGTAGAGGTAGGCCTTGGTCACGTAACATCACCCCTGTTTCTTCCACAATACTATAGTTCTTCCTCCCATCCACCCCACTCTGTTGGGTTTTGGGGTGTTGTTAACTCCTGTCGAATGCCTTCTTTTTCACAATTTTTTTTAACTCATTCGACATGTACTCACCTCCATTATCGTTCCTAAGAGTCTTCACATTTTTGTCAGTTTCTTTCTCAACAAGTGCCTTGAATTCAACAAACCTAGAGAATGTCTAGTCTTTTTTCTTCATGAATAATATCCAACACTTATGTGAGAAATCATCTACAAAGATAACATAATACTTATGCTTGGAAGTAGAGGTTGTTGAGAAAGGTCCACAAACATCAGAGTGGATCCTTTCAAGGACTGTATGCATATTTCTGTCCCAATCATGGAAGGTGGATTTTGTGTACTTCCCCAAGGTACATCCTTTGCATGTATCTTGTTGCTCTAATGCTCCTTCAGGGAGGCATGTGGTTATTTGTTGCATAATCTTCAAAGTGACATGATGAAAATGGGTGTCTTCTTGCCATAGTTTACTGACATCGTGGCTCTACACCTTCTTCACCTTTTTTCTCAATGCAACACATTCTTCCACATCCAAATTGTACATGTTCTTCACACAAACCCTGATATGCTTCACTTGTCCCGTGGCTGTGTGTCTTCAGAATGATTTCCAGTTGCTGAAGATCACATCGTAAACATGATCTTCCAAAACTGCAACAGAGACTAGATTTTTCTTTAGACTCGAGGGAAACATCACATTCTTGAGCCTGAGAGGGGAACCTGAATCCTTCTTAAAGGTGACTATACCAATATTAGGGACTTTGTACCTTCCATAACCTCCCATCTGGATGTGCAGCTGGAGATCTTTCTCCTCCAAGTCACCGAAAAATTCATTATTCCCCGTCATGTGGAACAAAGAACCACTATCCAGGTACCACAAAATCCCACACTCCCCATCACTGTGCTTGCAATGCATGTGATGAGTTGTTGAGAGTGAAGTCAAGCTCGAATTGTGAATCCAAAGCTTCACCTACCACTGCTCCCGAGGTCTTCCATCTTGCCTTCTTCTGTGGACACTTCGTAGCATAGTGCTCGATTTCATGACAATGAAAGCACTTGATTTTGGACAAGTCTTTCTTCTTGCCCCCTTGACTGGATTATGATTTTGATTGGGATTTCTTCCTTTTCCCTTCTTTTCCTTTCTATCCAAGGCACAATTTTCTTCATCCTCACACTTGGATGAAGTCACATCTCTAGTATTTCGCCTTATTTCCTCTTATACCAAATCAGACCATAAGCAATTATGTAGTCTCTCCCTCCCATTTACCAAATATTGGTAGTTTTTCCATCTCTTGGGAATGCCTAGAAGGGTTAGGCTTACTAGATTATCTTCTACAATCGTAACACCAACACTACCGAGTTCATCATGACATTGTGTGAACCTACTTAGGTACTGTGGTATAGTGTCGTTCTTCGACATCTTGATATTTCAAAACTTGTCCTTTAACCCCATCTTCCTATGGTCACTATTGTTCTAGAACAAATCCATCAGTTCCTTCCACATTGCATACATAGTCTCTTTCTCGTGGATATTTGAGACAATATGATATCGTACTCCCTCCAATATGATTCTCCTCGCCTTGGCTACAAAATTATTCCATTATGCTAGATTTTGAGCATCATTTGTTGTTGGTTTCAAGATATCATTATCAACAAATTCCTTCAACCCATTATTTTCCAGCACTACCTCCATGTGGTCCTTACAAGAAACATAATTTGAGCTTCCTTTAAGGGCATGCTTGAGTCTTAGTCCATAGAAAGCCATCCCTCTATCTCTAAAGAATTGATCAAATTGGATCCTCCTGCAATAGAAACTTCAAAATATATTCTCTACTGTGAACCATGCTCTGATACCATGTAGAAATTATTGTGTAGATTTGAAACTCCTCATGAAATATACTAAAACACAAAAATAAAATCTACTCTACTCTTATGTGGAATTCAATTCACGATCAAGAACAAAAATCATAAACATGTAAGAATATTTATCACACATACACAGATATTTATCTAGGGGAAAGAAACTACTCAAAACCCCTTCCTATCTGTATTGCATTAATAAAAAAATAGAGATAAAATACATATGTTTCTCAAGCCTGAGCACAACCTACAAGTGTATAGTTTATCCCTCCGCTTGACTGACTGACTTTGGCCAACACTTAGGAAATTTTCATGCCCTCCAAGCTCCTATTTCCTTTCATTTATCCTTGAGGAATTAGGCCCCTATTATTTAGGAATTTCCTCAATTGGAATTACGCAGTCCTTCTAGGCCCATCCTCTCACTGTATGCACCACCTGTACACTTCAAAATAGTCTACAATTGATAGTACACTACCTTGGAATATCCATACCAACTGGGTAACTCGAATACTATGCATGCATTAGTTATTTTGGGATGATTGATTAGTTAATTGGTTGATCATTGAGTGAGCTTAAGTTACACTTCCACAACTTGACCTTGTACTAGTTCCTCCAACATTTAGAACTAGTTTAACTTACCATAACTCAATTTAATTGAAATAAATTGCTACAAATTAGAAATCAATCATACTGGACTGAAATAAAGCTTCCCCAAATCAAATTAACTGAGTTAATTGAGTGAGAAGTTCCATGTCACCTCAGTTAACTACCTCCAAGATTTCTGCTGAAATAGAAATGTGATATTTCTCTAGTTTGACCAAGGCAAAGTCAAACTAAGATTTTCTTGTTGTATTTTCAATATCCTGTATGGGGAGGTGCACAAACTCGGTGCTCCCGATATGGTGCGAGTGTGACATGTGCACTCTGCCTTGAGAAAAAGTGCACAAATGTGCTCTATTTCTCAATGAAAAATGCGTAAGGCACGAGGGAATCCAAAAAATGATTAGAATGCTCAAAATTCCAACCCCCCACCCCCCCCAATCTTTCAATGCTTGTTATCCAACACATTTTCCTCATTCATTGTAGATTTTTTTCTTGTCAAAATGGAATGGAGAGAGAGAACATGAAGCCTAAGATATTGAGCGAGTTAATGATCAAGAAACAATGCAAGCACTCATAAATTGTAGTTTGGAATTTTTTTTCTTAATTGAGGGCATGAGGGCCCAAATAGATTTGTTGACATGGTTAGTTAGATCTTGGAATGTCCAAGAACAATGCTTTTAGATCAGTGATCGCACACTGGCCATTGATGTTGAGGATATCTATTTTCTAACATGGCTCTCATGCTGAGGAACCAATATTTTGCTATTCGGCACTAGGGTAGGTGGTAAACCAACAAATTATTACCTAAGAAAGTATTGTATCTGTGGATCCCAACAGAGCAGTGGAATAATTGAAATTAAGGACATAAGAGAAGTTACATTGAGTAACATAGCATTTAACGTTTCTCACTTATGCGGAAGTGCAATGCTTCACCTACCCAAATAAGCGCAAATGCAAATTGTATTAGAGTGTATGTAGCCTACCATATTCAATTGGTGTGAAGGGGTTCTAGCCAATTTAAAAGGATAGCTCACTAGAGAAAAGATAGGATGACTAAATCACTTTGGATATGGAGTGATTGTAGTATCATTTTCCCTCGAGAGGATCCCCTTACTATGCCTACAAGTTTCCATGGAGATGACGGGTCCAAGATATCCTCGTATGCTACAATTGGTTTCATTAATGGCTTGCCATGAAGGTGGTGGCTCAATGATTGGGTACACCTACATTTTTTAGATGGCTGGGTTAATAAATCCTCATGATTGAGGATTATCCATATGCAAGTGTAGATTTTAGAGGTGATCCAGATATCCCTCTTCCTGAAGGAATGTAATGGGGAGACCTAGGTAAAACTCAATTTTGTTATTTTTGTCTTTTAAAAAAAAAATCATGTTTTTAAATTTGAGCGAAAACCTAACTATGTAAATATTATGCAGATGTGGGACTAGTCAAACTGGAAATGATGTTATGAATAGCTAGGTGTGGTGTACAACCAGTTCCTATTGAGTAGGATCATGTTATAGTGGAGACTTTAACTAATATTGAGGGGGACCTAAAGATGTTGAATTTTGATATCCTAGACATTGGGATTGATGAAATTCCTCCTTGTTATTGGAGGCATACAATAGGTGTACCTGGGTGTATTTCCCATATTTTATGACAAGTGGCTTTTGTTATCATCCACTATCATGAGCACCACGCTTAGTTTCTAGGCATAGAGATAGATTTTTATTTTTGGTCTTATTAGCATATATTTATATAATAACGGTGGCGGACCTCATATGTTTTGGACTTCATTTTTGTAAAAACTAAAAAATGTCTACAAACATTATAATCTATGGAGACTACTTCTATTTACTCAGCTTATAATATACAATGTTTGAATGACTATTGTTCCTTTTTACAAATGTTGAAAATGTTGATTTAACACATAATTTTCCAATTAATTAGTTAATGTGTTTAAATGTCTTGGAATGTGTATGTATTCAATGTAATCGAACTCTCTTTCTAAGAGACATACTCGTAAAAAAATCCTTAACATTGAAGAAATCCTAATTGAATAAACACGAATTAAGTATGATACTATGAGTTGAGAATCTAATCTAGCGATTAAATGACAAATAATAAATGAAATGGCATCAAATAACAGTTCAATGATGACACTATATTCTTCAATATAATTTGTCGTGCAACCAAGGCATACCCCATGCAGACTCACTAACTCATTGGTGGGCGAATAGAAAGCCCAAGCGACAAAAGAAATATTATGACCACTATGACTAGCGCCATCAGCATAGCCAATGTAAATTTGAGGGAGTGTCAACATCTACAAGTCAAGTGTAACACAAGATAAGTAGGAGAAATAGAAGGAGTTTGTAAAAAAGAAATAAAATTGCACACATGTAAAATATGATACAACAATGTAAAATGTACTCATGCAGTAAACGAAGCATATTACTTTTTCAAGTAAAGCTCATTTACGGGCTTATACAAAGGAATCCTATCATAGTCGAATAGCTCATAAGCAGCTTTTGCAAGTGCACGTTTTACAATATAGGGACAATGCCACATAGGTTCGAACTTGCTGACTCCTAACTTGTCTTGTTCTTGATCATAGACCAAGACCAAGTCACCTTCTGAATACACATGAGGATTTACATTTTGGTTAAAATGTGCCTCAACACACTTCTTATGAGCCTTGTCAGCGAATGTTGCATCATGACAAGTTTCATCTAGACTTGTCAAGTATAGAAAACATTCTTCCTTTGCAGTAGTAGAAGGAAGTAGTTTGATTTGCTAGATTTAGTAACAAGTTGCAGATTTTTCTAATGTGCGATATGCCCATAATGTTGAGAAAAACATTAGATGCCAAGTTTGCTTATGGATTCCTATCATTTGTTGAGGCATAGTGGTCAAAACTATTTTCACAGTTTCTACCTGGTCATTGGCCTACAATTAATAGGGAGTCGAGCCATCATGATGCAAGCCAAATTTTGCGTTAAGTTTGGTCATCATAAATTTTTGAAAATGGTTGCCATGGTCGGTGACGATGGTTTGTGGGACACCAAATCGAGAAATCACATTATTGAATATGAAAAGAGCAACAATTTCACCATCATCCCTAAATGTAGGCATCACCTCAACCCATTTCGTAAAATAACCCACAACTAGGATAATATTGCCATGCCCCGTCGACCGAGTGAGGGTTACATGTAATGAAATTGATGCCCCATTTCTCAAAGGAATCGACAATGATTATTGGGTGAAGAGGAGAAGGAGGTGCTTGCATTTTGAGATGATATATTTGACAATTATGACATTTTTGGACTGAAACAATGAAATCTTTGAACATATAAGGCCAGAAATGTCCAGCACACAAGATTTTTTGATCAGTGGAAAACCCTTACATATGGCCGCCACATGCTCCAGAGTGAGAAACATTTAGACATTTGTCAGCTTTGGTATGTGTTAAACATCGCCAAAGAACTTAATCGGCACCACGATGATAAAGTATATCGCCAACAATAGTGTATTGATAGGATTGGTACTGAATGCGACGACTGTCAGTTTGAGATAAGTTCAACCAAAATGTTTGAGTCTGGAGATATCTCCATACCAAGGATCTAGTGTACTGATAAGAAAGAGAGATTCATCTGGAAGAGAATCCTTTGCCAATATTTTTGTCTCAAAATAGGGAAAGTCACAAATAAGCTCAACAAACACTAATGATTTCTTTGACTTGGATTTAGCAAATTCTAAGTCAAATTCCTGTAGGATAACAATCCATTTGGAATATTCCCCCTAAGCAATTGTCTAGTATGAATATAAACCATGGGGTTACAATATGAAACCATTGTTGTTTTGCCCAATAGAATATAATGAAAAAATATCTGGATAGCTTGTACAAATGCCATGGCCAATTTCTCCACATGTGCATATTTGATTTCGAAATTGGTACGATTCCTACTCAAGTAGTAAACCGCATGTTCATTGTTTAATTCATCCTCTTGGACTAATACCATACCTATGGTAACATTTGTTGAAACTAAATACATAAAATAATCCCGATGATAATCAAGCGGATGCAATAAAGGTGTGTGAGTCAACATGTGTTTTAGTGCATCAAAAGATTTATGAGCAGTTTCATCCCAAATGAAAGGAATGCCCTTTTCCAAAATCCAAGTGAAACCTTTAGTTAGCTTTGCATAATTTGGTATGAATCAATGTGAAATTTTTGTTTTCCCTTGCAAACTTTGGAGTTGGTGTAAATTGGAAGGACGAGGCAAGTTCAAAATAACCTCTACCTTAAGGGGGTCAACACGAATGCCTTCTTTAGATACCAAAAATACCAGTAAATGACCAGATGTGACACAAAAAACATATTTATGTGGGTTTAAGCGTATATTATAATGTCGACACCAGAGAAAAATGGATCGTAGATGCATTGGATGATCTTGATGTTTTACTGAATGTGCTGGTAGATCACCTAAGTACGACTATACAATATTATTAATGTCATGAAAAGCATAAGAAATAGACCGTTGAAAAGTGGCACCATCATTCTTTAGCCCGAATGGAAGCTTTCAATAGGTGAAAGTTCCCCATGGACAAATGAATGTGGTTTTATGTTTATCCATAGGGAGTATGTTTTAGGTCTCCAACTAGTTGGTCTCTAATCCAAACTTTTTCATGATAAAGCACTTTAGTCCTCAAACACATTTTTTGACTTTGTACTTTAGGGGGGAATTTATTACATGTCATTTTGTCACCATTAGGAAAATGATCGACACTCCTGATCTCTCACTATCTGATGAAATTTTGTAAGAAATCCCCTAAAATGTTGGAAGAAAACACATTCTGAAATTAAAAAGAATAAGGGATTACATTGCTTAAAAACCTAATTTCAGGCACTATTGCACCTTTTCTAGCAATAATCTATGCAAATGTAGCTATGATCATTGTATCCTTCCCAATATTGTGCTCTATCTTCCATTAAAAAGTGTGACAACTTTTTAACATAGGTAAAAATAGAAGGAAATTTCTAGAAGCCTTGTTGGGGAATATTATACCAACTAGAAGGAATCGAGCCCCTACCTATCTGGGCCTCATCCCATGGTTCATGAATCCATTCCCTCTCATTATGGAACCTTAGTCCCAATCTTTGTGGATTTGATCCTTAGGAAGAGTATCTCAAACCTCTTCCTCTTGGCCTATAAATTCAACATAGACTAAAGGGTAAGGGCTTGACTTTTGATGAAAACTTATTTTGTTAATTTGAGGTTGGAAGCTTGTCACTTAAGGGGGGATTGGAGACTATTGGAAGGAGATTTTCCAACATCAAGGCTAGGTTGTATCTCTCATTTTCATTCAATTGTAATACAAAAGAGTATTTCTTTCTCACTATATTGTCCATTGTTTCTGATATATTGTATGATTACTTTCATTGTCCATTGGTTATGATATTAGGAAGTAGTCTCCTTAATCACTAGTATAGGATGTATTTAATCATTTATATATCATATGCCTTTGATACTTTGATTTCTATTGTATTTTCAGGTGTGGGTTTTGAGCATTGAAAGGTTGCATCAAACCATAGCGAGGATATTCACCAGGAATTTCATTTGAAAGGTATGGATTTCATACTCCATTACTCTTGCATATGATTCAACAGAAATGGACCTAGGGAAAGATTTAGTAATTTGTTTGTTTGTTACTAGATTCAGTCATTGAGGCTAGGGAGATATTTTCTTGTTTGCAAGACAATATTTTTCTACCTAACATAATTTTAAACTATTTTTCATGTTGTTCATCCAATATATTATATAGCATTATATTAGAGGTTGTCATCTTGCTAAAATGGATCATCATGATCTGGGAAGGACCATCATTTTGGAAAGTCTTTGGAAAAATCATCATGACAAGAATAGTATGTATTATATGTAATGTGGAAACATACTATAAAAAAGGGATGAAGGGTAGCAATGGGTCAAGATACAAACTTTTTGTGAGATATATGGATACCTAGATAATTGTATGAAAGAATAGGAATGCATGTTGAAAAGTAAGCTTTAGATAAGATTCATGTCTGCAATAATCTTATGAAAAGAAGTTGGTTATAAAGGTATGATTATGTATTAATTATGTTGGAAAATAATAGAATTTGACTTACTTAAGAATGTATAGAGATTAACACTTTCTCTAGAATATGTAAGATCCAAGTATAATATTTGGAAGAAAAACTATAACTTGGTAATCAAGTTCGATCCTTGGGCACTCTAATGCATGAAGGAAGTATCAAGTGGAGATGGTAAATATAGATGTTGATGGTATGAGAATGTCACCATGGTGAGGTAATTTAATTTCATTTATGGTTTGGTTATCTCGCTAACATACTATTTTTGGCTACCGGAAAAAAGATGTTGTAGGAATACATTATGACAATTGGGGGTTCAACTGTATGGATGAAGAATGTTGAGAGCTCAATGACTAGTACTTAGCAACTAGATGAGTCCATATTGGGATTTGAAGGGCAATTGTACTAGAAGATGACTTGAAGGTCAAGGGAGATCACTTTGATGAGCATATTGAAGATCGAGAAGGCTCAATGCAATTCCTTCATGATTGAAGAAGAAAGTGATGGGCAAGGAGATTGGCCTGGAACCTATCACAAAATTGAAGAGAGAACATGGTTCCATGATACCTTGAAAGAAACAAAGTTCGATGATGAAGAGGAAATAAGGAGTCAGACAACTATGAAAAATTGGTAGTTAATACTCTTGTGAAGACAAGTTATAAGGTTTGTGATGATGATTTCCCAAATAAAAAGGAAGTCCATATATCCTCTGATTTTGAGAGGGAGTAAAGGAGTCTCCTTGTGTAGGATAAAGGTTTTATTCTCAAGATTAAAGGAGAATAGGGATTTCCTCTCAGTTTGAGAGGGAGTGATGTTGGAATAAGAGTATTCCTAAGAGGACATATCTTATATACCTCCAGATGGGGTATGTACCTTGTAGAGGTAGTGCGGTATCACATGTAAATACTCCCAACATAATGCTCTTGATTAAAGTAAATCTTGTCTAGTTAAGCCTCAAGGACAATGTTGGTCATGATGATGATGCTTACAGTATGCTTATCAGTCCAACTCTTCTTGAGAATTCTTAAGTTTGAGATACGATGTTGTATTGGTTGTACAATTATGAATACCTCCTCATTATTGATGATATTTTAGGTAAAAGCATGTTCTCCATGCTTCTAGGGTTTTTTAGGTCTAAAGATTTATTGTCACAAGTCAAAGGAGTCAACATCATGTTTATAATACCCTTCCGGTAATTTGTAATTGTAAAAAGAATTATTTTTTAGTCTAGAAAGTCAAGGAATCTCCAAGAGTACAATTCAGACCTTGGATCTTCAATTCAGCCTAAAGGAGGGGATTCAGACCCTTGAGAAGGCTATACAAAGAATAGTTTGACTTCATTTGGAGACACACTCACACACAAGTTCGATATCTTAAGAAAGAGTTCGATCTATAGATGGGAAGCTACAAGAAGGAGAGTGAAGGTCAAGAAGAAGGAAGAACAACAAAATTTCTTAGTTTTTGTGCACTATCTCTCTCACATGTGCAAAATTCTTAGGTTTTTGGGTTGTAGAAAGAAGTCGAAGCTGCAGGTTTGATTTGCAGTAGGATGAAGTGTAGAAAATTGTAGTTGAGAGAAAGGAAACTATTTCTAGACCTCATTGACCTTAGGAATAGCTCTCTTACTCTTGGAAGGTCCCAAAAGGAGGTTGTATTAGGGTTTCTTCACGGGTTGTAAAGTTTAAGTTGCAAGTCGAGTAGCAGTGTTGTAGCTGGAAGGTTGAAGTTGTAGTGTGTATCAGTTTGGTATAGATTCAAGAAGGACTTGAGGAAGGGTTGACTTGGTACTAGGAGAAGGACTTGGTCTAGGGATTGGGTCTTTGTATCTTATTTGAAGTAGATTCTAAGAAGAAAAGAGTTTCTAGGTTTTACCCTTGGAGGGGTTTTTCTCGCTGAGAGCCTATATTTGTGTCCTCTTTTGTTGTTATTGTTTCTTAACTTTGTTTGATGAAAATATCTAACTAAAGGAACACAAAGAAAATAACTAAGATTCACAAGAAAGTATCAAGGTTAAAGAAAATAAGTTTAATAAGCTACCACTTTACATTTTCTAACAAGTATTTCATGCAATACCCACTTATAAAAAGTGAATGACAATCCCATGGGTGAACCTTTAAACTAGCTCTCCTATTTGACTTTCTCTCTCACAAAAGTGATAGTTAGGGTTTGAAAACTAGGGTTTCATATACCCTTATTATTTTTCTAAGGTTTAGCAATATTTAACATCCCCTAGACTCCATCACCCAAGGTCAAGGCACTGGCCTTTTTGTTGAGTGGTAGATCATCTTAAAATCATATTGAATTTCACTTTTTCTCCTTCTTAACCTCATTTTTGGTCTCTTAAGGAAAGTTGCTAGCTAGGTCTAGGGTATCTTTCTAAACTAGGGTTGAAGGAATTGCCTAGTAGAGGAATTCAACACATGGAGCTGAGATATTTTCCTCAAAATCAATTCATTCTAGTGGCCAATTTCTATATTTAAGGGAAAACATCCCCTGCCTATAATTGTATTTTATTCTAGAGTAAATAGTTGGTGGTTTATGGATGTCATGGGATATATATATTGTATTGTAATAATGTAAAGAAGAATATACTCAAAAATATTTTTGGCTTTTCTAGTTTGATTTTTTAGGGTAAAATATCTATGTTGATATGTGTGTTTAACTTTGAATCTTTTCTATTTTGTTAAGGATATGTTTGCAACAATTAATTGTAAAGGGTTAAAACCTACAAAAGATACCAACTAACTATATCAAGCACATTTTTGGAATTGAACAATCACATGAGAAAATCTTTCTGCTTATCCCAAGTTAAGAATCAATCAATTAAGAAGTTTCTAGAGGACTGTCGTCATCTAAATGAAGAATATATGATTATATATATTATGATAGGAGTTGTGGATCATGATGTACTCCCAAAGCCATATCTATATCTTATAAATTGCATGCCATATTCCATGATCTCTCATTCCTTTCACCTAGAGAGTTTGAATAGCTTTAGTGATATTCCCAATATATCTATATTTACTAAATCCACAAAATTTTCTCCCGAGATGCCAAGATGTTGCAAGAGGAATACACCCAACCTAAAGCTTCTCTAGAGTAAACCCAGGAATAGGTTCAAGCTTCCTCATTTTGCTGAGTTGGGTATGTAGCAGTATTTTGTTGTGCAATACCACATTTCTTACATACTCTTAAAATTCCTTCGAACTCTCCACCATTATCTATCCTCAATATGATAATATTATTCTATGTTTGGTTTTCCATCAAAGCCTTAAATTCTTTAAACATGTCAAAGACTTCATATTTCTTCCTGAGGAAATATATCCATGTATTCCTCAAGAAGTCATATTTAAAAGAGACGTAGTACACTAATTTACCTAGTGATGGAACTAGAATACATCCAAACACATAATTGTGCACTAGATATAATATTATTCTTTCTGCCCTCTTAGCAACACAGGAAAACCTCTCTCGATTATGCTTCCCATACACATAATTTTTAAATAAATTAAAACCCATAGAGAAACTATACATAACTTCTAACATATCATTACCATATAGTATTCAAAGTCCCTTCTCTCTAATATGTCCCAATATTTGATGCCATAGCATAATCGTTTCTCTAGAGACTACAAGATTTGTTTCATCTTCCGCTCCACTCTAAAAAAAACATAAATGTTGTACCAGTCAATAACAATACTACTCAACAACTTGTACATAGTTCCGATCTAAATTCTTCTCATCAATACCAATTCTCCTCAAACCATCTTACATGTATCTTTCTCAATAATTTTTTTTACACCTACATCATCCAGCTTTCTTACAGAGATTAGATTACTCGCTAATCTTGAAATGTGCAGAACACCATGGAGTGTTCTGATCCTTCCACCTGTCAACCTCAACTAGAATTTTCCTTGTCCTATGATTCTAGTTTTCCTGTCATCATCAAGGGAGACATATCCATTGTCATGTATCTCATACTCGCATACCCACTCCCTATGGGGAATCATATAAAAGGATGAACCAGAGTCAATCATCCACACCTCATTATCTACATGTGTACTTGAAGAAGCCAAGTACATATCCCCACCTTCTTCTGAGGTGGTTTTTTCCTTTGCAGAAGGAGCATCATAAGATCCCTTTCCTTTCTCAGTAGTTTTGGATCTACAATCTTTCTTGTAGTGCCCTTATTTCTACATTTCCAACATACCTTTACAGATTTCCATGTACACATCCCCACCTTCTTCTGAGGTGGTTTTTTCCTCTACAGGAGGAGCATCATAAGATCCCTTTCCTTTCTCAATAGTTTTGGATATACAATCTTTCTTGTAGTGCCCTTATTTCTACATTTCCAACATACCTTTACAGATTTTCCCGGAGATTAAGATATCCCACTTTAAAAATTTTCCTAGACTTATTTCTATTTCTATTTTGGGAGTTCTCTCTTATAGACAAGGAATCTTCATTTTGGTGCTCCATGTTTTTCCGTCTCATCTCCTCTGACAAAAAGGATGAGACTATTTCATCCAATTTTAAGGTAGTTGCATTGCTACCTATGGAAACAACCAAACTATCCCACGAGTCTTGTAGAGAACATAACATACTAATACACTAATCCTCATCTAAAATATTACTATAAATAGATAATAACTGACTTAAAACAATACTGAAGGCGTTAAGATTCTCTATCATCAAGTGTCCTTCCTTCATCCTTATGTTATATAACTTATTCCGTGGGAAAAATTTATTTACCAGGGAATTAGACTGATACAAATTATTTAACTTGTCCCAAAAAGATTTTGTTGTAGCTTCCCGTGAAACACTTAATAATACTGAATCTGAGACACACAAACATATTGTGCTTAAGTTTTTTTTTTATCCAACTTGGTCCGATCTTCTGTTGACATTGTCGTTGGTTTACTACCTAGATCCACAACAACTCACTAATCTTTATCCATCGATCGATCCTCCATCTTGAGCTTCCACAACTCAAAACTATATCTGTTGAATTTATCAATCTCTATCTTTACACATTGTGCCATTTCCTTTCACATGAGATTGATCATGCGGATCACCCATTGTAATAGGGTCTACCATAGGCCCGAGAAAAACCCCTTAGCCACAAAGGTGTCCCCTTGAAGGCAAAATTACTCTAATAACAAATATAGGTTTTAACCCTGTACAGATAATACTTGCAAATAAATTATTATTATTTTTTTGAAAAGGTAGAATGGAAATCACATAAATTATACACAAAATATAGACTGAAAATGTTGTTAGGTGTTTTTTTTATAAGACTCTCAAGTCCAAATCATAAAAAAATCCATTTATGTTCCTTTAACTTTTATAAGTCACCCAACATGGAATTAGGAATTTCAATAAACAAAACTTAATAGTGTTTTTGGTTTATAGGGTGGAAGAATCCCAAACATTGTGTTTCTTGAACTAGGAAAGTGATCCATGTGGATATCGATGGCCACCCACATATTCCACTAGCTCGAACAATTCTCCATTTTGGCTTTTTTTCTACAATTTTTTAGGTCCTCAACTCCTGGTGTTATTTTGAGGCCCTAAATGATTGTTTTTTATGTGCTAGGGACCCAAGCAATAATTGTAGGCTTTGGCTTGGGCCCTAGTCAGAATGTGTAATTATTATCTAGACATTTCCAATGGGATACCAAGCCCCCCAAATAGAAACCATATGCAAAAGTTACGACTATGGGAAGTTGATTTACCAACTAACCCTATTGGAGCTTATAAGCCTTTTTGCATTTCCTCTCCTAGGGTTAGGTTTTTGGATGTTTATGGTTTCCTCACTACTAATTATGTTAAAAAGGGCCTTTTGGCCTCATTGTAATGTGTTTTGGTGAATATGTGTAGTCATCATATCACTTCTCATAAATAAACTACCACCATTTAAGCGAGTTTGTTTCATTCCACATTTTTATAGTTTCAACACTTTCCATAATGAATAGAATTCAAGTTTCATTAAATCTCTATGTTCATTTTCTAAATTTTTATTTCATTTAGTTCCCTTCATAAATCTTGATCATTGGTATCAGAGTGATCTGTTCTTTATCTGTCTCCTTTTGCATGCCCCCAACAAGCTCAGGGTACGAGTTGGGATTCTAACTAATTGAGCCTTTACAAGACTATCCTCACTAACCTATGTAAGATACCTCTGAGGAAGTGCCTTAGATTTCCCAACAAATGACAAAGTTTTTAGCGATTTTTTCGTCAAACACTTTTGTAGCATACCCCCATGTGAAATCCCCATGTGTATTTTTTATTTTTTTCTTTTTCAACACCCATTTATTGAGGTTGGGCCCACTGTCACTGTTCTATTAGATTTGTTCTGGAGGTTTGAAACCTGTGAGTTGCATTTACAAGATTCGAAGGCTATGCTATATATTCCTCCAAGGGAGTCAATGCAAGTGGTTTGTCAAGAGGGAAGTGAACCTACAACTATCATTTTGTCTTGCTACCTTTAAAGAAGTCCTATTATGTGCCTCAAGGGGAGGCCTCTCTATGTTACTATACCGACAGTCATTTAGTACTTGGTGCCTATGAAAAGGGTCTTTGAATGTATACCAAATGATAACCCACTACACAGGGTGATTTCTATTTTAGTACATATAGGAGAGATATAATGACTGAGCAAAGCCAATAACATGACAATCTTCAGCTCATATCCGAGTGTACAAGGAATTGGCATTCCTATTATGATTTACCATCTCTGAAGTTTTCCTTGTGAAGTAAACATGAAAAGTACCATGGAAATTCCATGTCACAAAGGTGTTAACATGTCCATGGTTATAGACTCACGTGATGGAAATATGTCATATAAGCCCAACCTATGTATATGAAAATCACACAAAATATACAAATTAGTCTTAAGTTATCTTTACAGTTTAAAAGGCTCCATGACTTAGATGTCTTTTGCAAATTTTGTAAAGCAGAATGCACATCTAATTTCAATGTATTATCAAAATCATGATAATAGTACTGAGCCACTAGATGAGTAGTTTGGTGATGGCCATTTCCTTGCTATTGTAGCAACACATATTTCCCAAAAATAAAACATGGCTACACATATTTGGTAAAATCAACTTGTACCCTATACTAGGGTAAATAATAATACCAGGTCTATCCCTAAAGGATACCCCAGGCAATAATATGCGTTTATTATTTATGTCATTATGCCCATTGAGCTATACACCCTGCCTAACATTAAATTTAGAATATTACTTGACATCGTGCCCAATCATGAATATAACATGGAATCACTTTGACATCATGGCAACACTTTCACCTATGATCAGTGTGAAAAAATGCTTGTAATAGGGTAATGCATAATAATATCACATGATGGCTACAAAATTAGGAAGCTGCAAATATTGCATGTTTTCCCAAGTTTCTTTTGTTGTCTATGAGGCGAGTCTAGTAATGTTTTAGCAATGAGCTTCTCTTCTCGAATGTATACATATGTATTAGAAGATTGGTAGTTGTGCAACTATTAGAGAAGTCATATAAAAAGGAGTGCTATGAATAGTAGTAATATCAACCAAGTTGATACAAGGAACTAATAGGGCAACATTATCATAGGCCACCGTTAGTTAAAGCTACATCAAGAATAGAGCTAAAGCGAGCCACAATTAATATGCCTAATATTGTGTATAAATAATATCACTATAGATGTTCTCAGATAGGCCTAATATTGTGCATAAAAATTGGGATTTATCTGCATGTAACGAAAACCATTAGAGGTGCTTTCAATAACATCAGTTATCTCTCTTTTATAGCCTTCCAATGTTCCTCATACTAGCATTCAATGCAACAAGGGAATTTTTCCACCCAACAATAAGCCTGAAGTAATGGACCAAAGTGTTATGTAGGTGTTATACATAAAGCCCTTAAAGCACCAGACTATCTTTATAACCTTAAGTTCTACGGACGATTTGTATTAAGTTTGATTGTACCACTAGGCAGTTTGATTGTACCACTAGGCCTATGAAAAGACAATCATTGTCTATTCATATATTGTTCTATGTTACTACCCTAGTGCAATATTGAAATTGGACCATGCTCTAACATGCCATAATTTACAATCACACACAACACATCATTCTGTTATGAAAAGATAACAAACAATACTGAGGTTAGTATTCATACAAATAGCCCAAATAGACTTAAGTATCTCAATTAATGTGATACTCAGAGCTGTAGTGATTAAGATGGGTACTAGATTTCAGTCCACTACTCTGGCAATAATTCTTCTATTTTAGTCATGGTTTATTGACAACCCATTATAGGTTTGCTCTAGTACATAACCATTAAAGAGGGCATATACATAAAAGGTAAAATCTATAAATGACAACTGAGTCTATCCAAGTAGATGTCAGGGACGGGGTTATTATAAGTCACTGTCAAATTGTATGCCAACAGATTGGAGCACGTCCAATCCTTTCAATTGCATCTGAGACATCATGTACTATTATAATATCATGAATTACTTCAAGTGTCAAGCATATTTGTCTAAATTTTGGTGAACAAGTCTTAAGGGGACCTAATGACTTGCTACAAGTATGTGGCCTCTTGTGTAGGTCATTCAACCTATGTAGGCACCTTTAATATATATATATATATATATATATATATATATATATATATATTAGGGCTCTAGGTGTATAGAATAGTTGAAGATCACATACCCATACATGAACGTACAACATCATTCTTGGCTGTGATTTCCGCTACAGTGGCGAAAGATACAACATAACCCATACCTACATATGGATTCAATATTTCCTGAGATTTAGGCAATGCTTGCCAGTTGGTAACCTTGTTTTGTAGGGTGTTGTCTTTGACGAGTTCCAACTATCATAGTTTATTTAGATACCTCAAGATAGGCTTCACAATTTTACTCCCAACCATTTGACAACTGCCACCTGTGCAATTGTCACCCCCAAGATTATGAAACCTGTCCCAATGTTTAGACCATTGATTCCAAAGGTATGTTCCCCTCCACTCTGTATATTTCATTTTGGTTGTAGATCGATACAGTGATTCCAGAGGTAGTTTTCCCTGCACCCATCAGTCCATAAGGTACTCAGAGATACACATCTCAACCCATTGATCAACAAGGGCTCTAGAGATTCACATCTCCACCTTTTGGTCAACAAGGGGCTCCATAGATTCACATATCCACCCTTTGGTCAACAAGGGTGTTACACAGTAATTTGTCACTGCTGTCAGTCTTCCTACTGTGTCATGAGACCAAATTCATCATGCTCATGCTCTCTAATGTGTCCAAATGACCCACTTTGCCAAAGTTTCCTCTATCATCGCGACTGTTGTAAAAAGAAATGCGCTGATGAGCGCTCCTTAACGGACTCAATGCACTGCCAACGCGGAAGCACATGCCTTTCTCACGCTGGTCGAATTTCATGTGACAGCGCTCTGTTCTTTTGATCCAGGTGGATATTGGTGGCCACCTACCAAGTCCATCTGGACCCCCATCATTGTTTCTCTCATCATTTTCAGTTTCCTTAATTGTAGCACAACTTACTATTTTTAGCAGTTTTTCGGGTCCTGAACTTCCGGAGCCGTTTTGAGGCCCTAAACGACGTTTTTTGGGAAATCTGGAGGCAACATAGGTCCATGGACCAATGTTCCCCTTCCCAAAGTGGTAGTTCTCGGATAGATATTTCTAACGAGCTATCGTACGTGTCAAACGGAGATCATATGCCAAAGTTACGACCCCGGGAAATTGATGTACCAATTTACCCAAACGGGGCCCACAATTTGGCATTTCATCTTCTAGGGTT
>APFE030133576.1:24938-35630 GCA_000404065.3 Pinus taeda
CGCCCTAGCTGGTTTATTTCCATTTCTGGTTGTAAGCATATTTCAGTATTTTCCATTAATGAAATGGAGTATTATTTCTGCTGCATATTTGTGTATATGGTTATCTCTGTATTTTGTTGCGTTCCTGTTTAAATCCAGATCATCTTTATATCTGATCACGCTAATACGACTTTCCTTGTTATTCAGCAGCGATGACAGCGCTCCAGAGCAGTTATGTACCCGCGATGATCCAGTTTGGGCGAATTTGTTCTAACAGCCGGCCTTCCAGATGACTCCAGACCTGGTTGTTGGCCTTGTAAATGTCACCCTCCCTTCTCTGGCATGCTTGTTTCATCATTTGAGCCACCTTCCTTGGAAATAAGCTCATCCTCACACCATTCATGGAGACTTCTTCTCCTATTTAAGCCTCCACCATTGCCATGAGCTGCTAGTTTGGAATTGATTGTGTTTAGAGCATTGTTAATAGTGTGTAAGCTTGATAGACAGTTGGTGTGATAAGTGTGGGATTGCTATAGTGCTTAAGGAAGGTTGTGAAGTGTTTCCATCTTGTGTAAACATGTGTGTGAGAGAGAGTTATCTTGGGATATCTACTTTCGAGGGTGAATGCTTGAAGGACTTGCTGGCTGGACCCAACCAAAGGAAGATTTGACGTAAGAACTTGGTTGTATTCTCTTTTGTTTTATTAATAAGATAAACGACTATCATTATGGTTCCACTCATGTATCTTTGATTATGATGTTTGAGTTGTATCTTTTCTGACCGGTACATAGTTGCATTTCCCGGATTTTATGCTTGTATTTGTTTTGTCCTTTGCTTGTGCAGGTGTATGTTCACGGAGATCGTGAGGATTCCGACCAGTTGAAACGAAAGAATGGAAGCGACAACCCTTCTACGAATATAAGCATTGGATTCGAGGTAGGCTCTCATCTTGGCCTTTATTTTGCAATTAGGAACCTGTGTGTTAGCATTGCTTGATTGTTGCTAGACCTCAGTTAGGCTGGAGGGATCGCCTTTGTCCGTAGAGGGGATTTACCTTGCCAACAATTTGGTGACTCTGCTAGGGATTTTTACTTTGTTGTTTGAATTGTAAGCTTTAGACGAAGCCTGAAGCATGGCTTGTTAGCCTTCGAAACGCTATTGCTCTGCATTGGCGAAGTAGATCAAAGCCATTTCAGTCAATCTCCGGTTTTGTTTACAAGTTGAACAACTTAGAGTTAGCTTTTGTCCTTTTCTTGTTCATTTTGTCCTTGAATTGGATTTTTGCTCTCTTTTCGAAGTTTGGGGATTAGTTCTCTGCTTTTTGGGTTTCCTGGTTTGGTCTGGGAAGTGCCTTGATTGTTTAAAGAGTGATTGCCTTGGTTTGGGAGTTTTTGGCTTGATTGTGGTCATTTTTTGGCTTCATCGCGGTTTACTATAAAACAGTCGCGCTGCCATCGCATAGCCCTTTCCGTGATTTCTTGATCATCACGTTAATACACCAAACAGTCGTGACGGTTCAGGAAATCGAACCATCGCGGTTAATCCGTGTTCTTTCGCGCTGACATCGCTTTGTTGCTACGTGTAGTTTCTTATCAGCGTTCTGTTGCTGTGTTCCACCCGCGCTGATTCTTGTAGGATTGAATTTTTGAATTCTACCTCCTGAACCTATTGGTCTTGCTATCCCCTGCCTTTTTCACTTGGTTTATGACTTGATTTTCATTGTTTAAATATTGAAGCACTTCTTTGCGAGTCTTGTTGAAGCGAATCTTGTTTTTGCTTTGTGACCCAGTTTTATTGTTCCAAGTTTGTTGGATTAGCTTTGCTTGGTTACTCTTTTGCGAAGGTTCGTTTACTTCTTGCTGTTGGTTTGATTTAACCTTCCTGTTTACTTGCTTTTGCTTGGTTGTTTAAGTGATTGTCGTTGAATCAATCTTGACATTGTTTCGATTTCTTTTCACTACCTGGGCACGGATCATAGTTGTTTGGGGTCAACCGCTTTTTTCCACATTTGTCTGTTATTATTTCTCAAAGAACTCTTTAGTGCATTTTGCCATCATTGAAAAAGAAAATCTCTTTTTTTTTGCGATAGTTAATGAAAGTTAGGACTTTTCATTTTGATTAGTAGATTAGTAATCTTAAAGAAAAGTTTAGTGATTTCCATTAGCTGCATTAGAGAAGTTCTTTGTTGTTTTATCGTTTCGTTTGTATGAAAGCTCTCTAAACTCTTTGGTAATTAGCATTCATCGAATGGAATGACATGTTTCAACATATAGAGTGCATTTAGGGATTTTGAGGAATTACATACGGTAGGACCTGAAAACTGAAACGTAACTGAAGATCAACTTTAAAATAAATCGAATGAACTTAAAAACGCATTGGAACATAATGCTCATATTCTAGAGGTCTAGGCTAGAGACGTGCTCCGGCATCGTTAAACCTAGTCACTTTTGTTCTCACATTAAGGTTGAGTGATTCCTCCTTGTGTGATTCAACTGTGGTCTAGTACGGACTTGTGCTCCCACGTACCATCGCGTATATATGGGGAGACTCCACTAGGTTATCATCCTTGATCCATAGGAAGCAGTGTCTGCCGCCTTACAGCCCGTAACGCACCGAACACAACATTCGGGAAGATTGACTGCCGTACCGGAAAGTCCTTGGCTTTCATATGATCGCTAAGGTGTATATGCAGTTTTACAGATTTTTCTGGTAAACCCCTTGCCTAGTTTCTCCAGAGCAGTCACTTTTTGATCCTTTTCGGACTCCTTAAAAGAAAAGGCTCTATTGAGCATTTGTCACTTCAGGCTCATTAAATATTCGAAGGTGACTAGAGTCATATTTTGTCCTCTTCTCGACTCTTAAAACATGAAAAGGTCAAGTTGTGTCCTAATGTCTTAAATTTTTTTTTTCGACCACGATTACATTTACCTTGTTAGATCTTGTTTGCGCTAGTTTTGAGTAGGGTCTTTTATCGTTAGCTTGTCTAGGATTTTTGCTTGATCATCCTGGAGGATCCATCGATCCCGTCTCCTATCCCAAGTGACCAAGGGTCTCCTTCTTCTGCTGCCCCTGAGACACCGGTTTGTGGTGACACTTTCCCTGTTATTCCAAGTGTCCAACCGTTGAACTCTCGTGCTCCAAAGGACGAGCTTTACGACTTGTTTTGGAACCCTGTTTGGGAGCCTTCTGAAGAGGATTTTCCATCTACTCCTATTGGTGTTTCATCCCCGATGGCTTCTTCCGACATGGAAGATACATCTCCTGTATCGAGTGGAATGCCCGTTATGTCGAGTATTGAGACTCCCATCCCGGCTACATCCCCGATTATCTCTACACCCTACAATGTTACACCTCTCGGTATCACAGTGCCAGCACGGTATAGATCTCTAAGGGATGCTATGGGCTCTGCGAGTTCCTCTTCTATGTGGGATAATAACATTGTTCCCACTACGGGACCTTTTGTTTCCCAGGTTCACCATACCTTCGTCACATCAGTTCCAACCAATTCGACCGTTTGTGTCGTGTCATCGACTCCAGTTGCTAGTGCCGGTACGGCATCTTCCGTCGTAACTACTATTGCCGGCCCATCTTGAGGCCCAGCACGTAGTGGTCAATCGGCACATACTGCTAGAGTTGTCCATCCTGCAAGTGGTGCCCCACCTTTTCTGATGCTATTTTAGCAGGGGGGCATATTCTCAGTACTTACATGCTGTCCAAAATCCAGGCGAGCAAGGCCCTTATTATGATCTTGTCAATCATTATTTGTATACCTCCTTGCCAACTGAACCCGCTGTTGAGGGTACAGTTCCATTGAATGTGGCTTGCGGTACCATCGGTTATGGTGGTGGTCAATTCCGTCCAGGTCAAGGGCAGCCATCCCAAGGACCATCATACCAGGGTCAACCATCCTACTCGCAGCCTAATCATGGGCAGCAGTATTATGGCCAAACCTATCTAGGGCAACCTGGAGGCTCGCAAGGACAACCCTACCAGGGACAACCTGGAGGCTCGCAAGGACAACCCTACTAGGGACAACCTTTTGCCTCTGGTGGTCCGTCTTATACATATCTTGGGAAACCTTCCGGAAACCCGCCACAACCTTATGCTCAACAAGGACAACCTGGACCCCAGCAGGGATACCCTTCGGGTCAACCCTATGGGAACCCAGGACAACCTTAGACGCGCAAGGACGACCCGGAAACTAGCAAGGCTACCCTTCTGGGCAAGGTGGCCAGCCTTATGCGCAGCAAGGCCAGCCCACTGCTCAGCCTAGTCAGCCATCTGGTCTACAAGAACAACCTTCGGTTGTGCAAGGACGGCCAAACGCCCAGCAAGCTCAACCTTCTGGGCAAGTAGGTCCATCTTAGATCGAACTAGGACAACCTTCCGGCTAGATGGCCCAATATCAGTCTTCGCAAGGATATCTTTCTGGGGTGGCTCAACCGGGCATGCAGATGGTTCCTATTTCACAGGCTCAACCCGGTTACCAACCCCAGAATCAAACTGGTCTCCAGCCACAAGGTGGTTACCAATCCAAACCTTCTTATCAGATGTTGCCTGGTTCCCAGGCTCAATATGGAGCCCAGCAACCGTATGGATACCAGCAACCCCAGGGGAAAAATAAATTTGCCCCGTATCAAAAATTACCAACAACCGCAGGTCAACCCTTTCAAAATTATCAGCAACCTGCAGGGCAGTATGGTAACCAATGGGGGGCTGGGGGGCAGAACCAGTATCAACCATCCGGTTATGGATATAACCCTTATGGACAAAGTTCCTATGGACAGGGTCCTTTTGGATCTAGTCTGTCCGGACAAGGTCAATGGGGGCAACCAGCAACTAGATGGAATTCTGGCCCTACCTCATATCCGCAGATGTCCTTCAACCCGCAGCTACCATTTCTAGCGACGTTGGAACTGCCCGATGTGTCGAAATTAACAAATGATCCCATTTTGCATAATCCACAATGGCCACCAGTTCCAACTAAAATACCTGGCGACTGTCCCAAATTCGACGGCAAGGCCAGAGAGGATCCTCAAGCCCATGTAATGACGTATCACCTATGGTGTTCATCTAATTCATGGCTTGATGATTCAATCTGCCTTCCCCTGTTCCAAAGGACCCTCACCGGCTCCGCCGCTAAATGGTACATTGAATTGAACCGTGCGCCTTTTCAAGATTTTAATTCATTGGCTATGGCATTCCTCACTCATTTTCAGTTGCCCATTCAGTACCAGACAGGGACCCATCTCCTTACATCTCTCAAGAAGGATACAACCATGCACATCTCTGATCATATACATGAATGGAGAAGGCGTCGCCGGTTGATCAAGTTTTGGATTCCTGATCAACTCCTCACCGATTGGTTCACGACTTCCTTTGTCCCTAAGATTGCACGGGACATTGCTATGGGAGCCTGCGTGACTGAAGAGCAAGTGATCGCGCGTGCTCAGTACCTTGACTTAGTTTACTCTCAGTTAGGTACTTTGTATGAGTATTTTCTCGATGCCCCGAGACTCGGTACATCCAAGGCTCCACCGAAGCCATCTGTTGATGGAGTTATTGGCTCTATGAATCCGTCGTCCAAAAAGTCATCTTCGAACCCTGGGAAGCAAAAGTTGGATGCTTCTAATGAAAACACTTCTCAGGGTGGTTCAAATTCTGGAAGTACTTCTGAGGTTAACGCCGTCCAGTCCACCACGGCGAGTAAGGCCTCGAAAGGAAAGAAAAAGGGGAAAGGAAAGAATAATAAGTCTGAACAACCTAAACAGGATTCCTCCAAACCTCCATCTGAGGAAGGAGCTAAGCGCAAAACCAAATATCCTTGTCTCATCTGTGAGGAGGATCACTACACTAAAGACTGCCCAAGGCGGTCCGAAGTTAGTCGTTTGTTGAAAGGCGCTCCTGGGATTCCTGCAGTTCTTAAAGAACCTCTCCCCTCTCAACAGACTCAAATAGTGGCTAATCCATCTTCTTCTCCCTTTGGTTCCCAAGTCTTCATGGCTAGATCCATTCCTGTTCATGTAATGACTCGAACAAAGGAGTATCCGTCGTCTGCTGGGAAGGAGCCCGAGGTTCCCTCAAGTGCTCCTTTGTCCAGCTCTGGTCCACTCCATATCGAGAGACCAAGTACTGAGATGACCATCCGACCCCCTCCTAAAGGAGTACTCAGGAGATCATTTACAACCCAAATGCTCGTGCTACTCAGCACTACAGCATAGTTGAGGACTTAGCGCAGGCTTCGTCAGCTATGTCCGCCTTAGAAGTTCTGCAGAGCTGCCCCCCTCAGAGGAAGTCCCTGCTATCGGCCATCGGTGGCATCGACCCGACAGATTCGGATCTGATTACCTTTGATCTCAAGAGCCATGTCCCAAGGCTGCCTCATCAGATCGCTTTTCTTATACAAGTCATCATCAATTCAAAAACGATTCATCGTACAGTTATTGATGAGGGCGCGTCAACTTGCATCATGTCTATTGCTTGTTGGAAAGCGATCGGGTCTCCGACTCTGAGCCAGTCTCCTACGACTTTGGAGGCTTTCGATGGGAGAGAATCTTGTCCCTATGGTATTCTTCAACGATTGCCAATTACTTTAGAAGGGAAAACCGTTGAAGTAGAAGTTGAGGTGGTTGACGCGAATCTTACTTACAACCTCCTTCTGGGCCGGAGTTGGACGTATGCCATGCGTGCCGTGGCTTCATCCCTCTTCTGTGTCATCCGTTTCCCTCACCAAGGGAAAATTGTCACGGTAGACCAGCTCTCCTTCTTCGCTTCCTCTTCTGAAGGAAATGTGCCTTTCGTCGAACATACCTCGGTTCCTTTTGAGAGTGTGGGAGCCGGGCTCTTCAAAGATCCCGCCCTTATGGGTGTTTTCTCCCTCCCACCTTGCAACCTCGCCTCTATCAGTATGATTTCGGTTCGTTCTGATCCTTGGGTCCTCCCCCCATCGACCAGATAGAATCATGGGGCGAGGAGATGCCGTTGAGTCCTGCCGAGCTCAACTACATCGAAATCATTGCTGTATTGGCTTCTCTTGCTGAACCCGCTGCTTTAAGCAGAGCTCTTGACTCATACGACTATTCCCCCTGGCTTGGAGAATGCACCTCCTCGGATCTGTTAAAGGAAATATTTCCTTCCGACAAAGCCATCCTAGAGACCATGTCTCTCGAGGAACCTCCGTGGTCCCATCTTCACCACCGTTCCTCGTTTCTCCCTACCCTCCGGAAAACGTTCGCTTGTCTCGAGCGGTTTGCTCCGTGTCTCCCTTCACAACCTCTTCAGACACCTATTCAGATCTGTCAAGTATCATCTGAAGGGAATTTGGGGAACATTACGCAAACCAAACCTATCGACATATCTATCAAACCAGGGATTGTCGAGAATATTTATATAGGAGTCACTTGCAGTCCTGAGGAGATTCAAATATATATAGCGCTTTTTCGCGAGTTCCGTGAATTTTTTGCATGGTCTTATGAAGAGATGCCCAACATTGATCCAAACACTGTAGTGCACGAGATACCTACGTATCCAGGAGCCAAACCTGTTCATCAGCGTTTGTGTCCCGTGCACCCCCGTAAGGCCGCAGCTATCAAAGCGGAAGTTGAAAAACTTCTTAAAGCTAGTTTTATTTATCCTATCCCACTCACAGATTGGGTCTCAAACATTGTCCCTGTGGACAAAAAGCAGGGTACTATTCGTGTCTGTGTCGATTATCACGATATTAACCGAGCCTGCCCGAAAGATAACTACCCCACACCCTTCATTGACCAACTCATTGATGAGTGTGCGGGGAGTGAAATATATTCGTTTATGGATGGCTTTTCTGGCTACAACCAGATTAATATTGCGTCCGCTGATCAACACAAGACGGCCTTTATCTGTCTGTGGGGTACTTTCGCTTACAAAAAGCTCCCTTTCGGTCTCAAGAATGCCGACGCCACTTTACAACGTGCGATGTCTTACGCCTTTCACGATATCCGGCACATCATACAACCTTATCTGGATGACCTTCCCGCTCATGCGGCTAAGCGCTCAGACCACCCATCACATCTCCGCGAGATTTTTCTTCGCTGTCGACACTACAATATCCGACTAAACTCGCATAAATGTGTCTTCTACGTAGAATCTGGCCGACTTCTCGGGTTTATCGTCTCCCGAGAGGGCATCCATTTGGATCCCCTTAAAGTCGAAGCCATTGTGAATCTTCCTCCCCCTGCTTCTTTGCGCCAACTGCAGAGTCTGCAGGGTAAAGCTAATTTCTTACGACGATTTATCCCGAACTATGCCAAAGTGGCAAAGGGTTTTACGCAGTTACTCAAACGTGACACCCCGTTTCGATGAGATGCCATAGCTGAGGAGTCTTTTGCACATCTTAAAACTCTTCTAGTTTCCTCCCCTTTGTTGCAGCCCCCGAATTATCATTGTGATTATATGTTGTATTTGGCTGCTGCTGATACCACCATCGGTATGGTTTTGGTCCAGGATGACGACGATGGCATCGAACATGTTATCTACTACCTTAGCTGCAACTTGTTAGATACGGGAACTCGATATGCTTATGTCGAGAAGTTGGCCCTCGCTGCTGTTTGCGTTGTTCAATGATTCCGTCACTATATCTTGTTGCGTACTATGACAGTGATCTCCGATTGCAACCCCATGACCTATATTCTGTCACGACAATTGCTGGGGGGAAAATACTCGAAGTGGATAGTCATCCTCCAAGAGTTTGACTTGGAATTTACTGCTGCCAAGTCTAAGAAATCACTTTTCTTTGCCGAGCTGTTGTGTTCTTTTCCATCCCCTACTGCCCCCTCTCAGTTAGAGGATTCCATTCCAAACGAAACTCTCTTCCTCATTAGCACCCTCGATCCCTGGTACGGGGATATTATTATCTACTTGTAGAGGTCCTCTTTCCGTCCCAAGACCTCTAAGGATGCTCGTCGACGGACCCGTCATCAAGCTCAACCATATCGCATCATTGGGGACACCCTGTACCGGCTCGGTGTTGATTCTGTTCTTCGCCAATGCTTGACCTTCAAAGAAGCCAAGAGAGTTCTGAATGACTGCCACTCTGGTGCTTGTGGTGGTCACATGTCTGGATATGCCACTGCAAAGAAAATCCTCCGTGATGGCTATTTCTGGCCCTCCATTTTCAAGGATTGCATTCTTGCTGTCCGCTCATGTCATGAGTGCCAGATTTACCAATGGAAGATGCATGCAGCCCCTGCTCCGCTGCACCCCGTTGTAACCATCGGCCCCTTTGCCAAATGGGACATCAATTATGTGACCTGTAACCCTCGCTCGGCTGGGGGGCATGGGTACATCATCGTTGCTGTAGATTATTTCACAAAATGGGCCGAGGCGATGCTTACATTGTCAGAAGACGGTCACACCGCGGTGTAGTTCTTGTTTAATCATGTTATTTCGCGGTTCAGAGTACCCCAAGCCATCGTCACTGATCACAGAAAACATTTTCGTAATCACATGATGACCGAGTTAACAACCCAGTTGGGCCTTAGGCATGATAGTTCGACCCTGTACTATCCACAGGCAAACGATCAAGTGGAAGCCGTGAACAAGGTTTTGGTCACGATGCTTCAAAGAATTGTTGGCATGCATAAGTCCAATTGGCATTTGATGTTGTTCTCCGCTTTGTGGGCCTACCGTACCTCCGTGAAGGACGCCACCGGTTTCACTCCTTTTCAGTTAGTTTACGGACTGGAGGCGACCCTTCCTATTGAGTGTGAGATTCCTTCATTGAAGATAGCCGTTGAGTTAATCCCTGACACTACTCCAGTAGAAGAGCGACTTCTTTACTTAGAACGGCTGGATGAGACTCGTCGTCTAGCCTCCCTAGCTATTGAAGCTCAGAAGAAGCGAGTGAAAACTCACTTCGATAACGCTGTCAACCCCCGCTCTTTCATTGAGGGAGACCTAGTACTGCTCTATGATCAAGATAACGATAAGCTGGGGGCAGGAAAACTCAAGCCTATGTGGCATGGGCCCTATATTGTGAAAAGAGTTTTACAAAAAGGTGCCTATGAGCTTATAGATTATGAAGGTAATCCCCTGGATAGGCCCCGAAATGGGCTTTATCTCAAAAAATATTATGCATGAGTCTAGGCACTCTCTCTTTTTGTACATACGTATGCTTTCAGCAGTGTGTTGTGTGTGTGTGTTTATTTAGTTTTTATTTCAGTATGTCGGCATGATTGCCGCTTATTGTGTCTTTTGCTTCTTGAACAGATGTCTGGATCGCCTTACATTGGTTTCGCTGATGGTGCTTCCCGAAGTACTCGCAACTTGTCATCTGCGGCATGGGTGATCTATGATCCTCATGGTGAGTTAGTATATATTCAAGGGGTGTGTCTGGGTTGTACAACGAACAATGTTGCTGAATATAGTGCTGTGATTGAATTATTATCCGAGGCAATTAACCTCGGCATTCACACATTGGTTGTAAACTTGGATTCTCAACTTGTAGTCCACCAACTCAACGGACGTTATTTCATTAGAGATCATCGGATTTTAAGGTTGTATTTACGTGTTAAGTTGTTAGAAAGGGATTTTGATTTCATTACTTATCAACATATTCCAAGAAGACTTAATACGTTAACCGATGCATTAGCTAATTATGTATTGGACAGACATTTGCATAATATGTGAATCAACATAATACAAGAAGCATAAAATACAATAAACCATAAAAACATG
>APFE030133582.1:6493-55087 GCA_000404065.3 Pinus taeda
GATAGCACATGTTTGAACTGCATCCAGTGGACATTCCTTGTGGCTATGTTTTCTTCTACATCGGGGGCAGAAAATTGCTAGATTTTGTTCCGCCTCCATCTGCTTTTGCTTAGCCTGCACAATATCAAGCTGTGTAGTTCATGTCCCTAGAATATCAGTTTTAAAATTTTCTAATAAATTTCCAAGTTCTACACGTGTTACTCCTTCTGTTGATATTTTGTTATCTCTGACAAACCGATCATATTCTGCTGGTTTTATCCTTGTGTTGCCTCTTGAACTCCTGATGCATAAATCAATGATGTCAGCAAAATTATCTTGATAAATATCCCCTTTTCCCATGATATTTAATGTTTCAATCCACTGTTCTTTCATGCCTCTAATCAATGTAGTTTTCAACACATTATCAGGCAGAGGTAGTGATGCATAGGGGGATCTCTGTAAATTATACTGGAAACGTTCTATGTATTCTTCTAAAGTTTCATTTGGTCTGGCCGTCATTTGGAAAATTTCATCTTTTAGCTCTCTCGACCTACAGTAATCCTGATATTTCTTTAGGAAAGATTCTTTCCTTTGCTCCCAGTTGTTTATGACTCCACCACCTAAACCCATAAACCATCTCAGAGCCGCCCTTTTCAAAGTGGAGGGGAACAATTTTAATTTCTGGGGGTCAGTGGTGTAATCATATCCTTTACATAGCACATCGAATTCAAATAAGAATGCATCGGGGTCCTCTGATGTAAGTCCTTGAAACGTAGGGATGTGTTGAAGAGGGATCACCTTCATGGGCGCACTTGCTGCAGAATCCACTATAGGATATTGCAATGTAGAAGTTTGAGTATTTGGCTGATTCTGTGCCATAGGATCAAATATATGCCAATAACCTTCCGGAATTTCTAGGAGGGTGTTCCTAGGTTGAGAAGGAATGGCCTTGGTAGGGATTGTTTTAATAACACTTCCCTTATATGGAATTTCTATCTGAGGGAATGGGGTGCCTTCAATAATAATTTTGACCACGCTCCCCTTATCTGGGCTGTTTAACGGTTGGATTATCCTGGGAGGAGACCTTGGCTCTCTTATTTCCCCTGTTTACCCTTATCCTTCACAAAGGTTGCTTAAATTCCCTTCCTGTAGTCGTTCTGACACAGAATTTTCAATTTCTTGAAAGTCCTGTTCATCAGTCTAACTATGCACCTCAACAAAGGCTCCAGATGGTGATGCTGTGGCCTGAAGGGAGCTAGTAGGCTGTTTAGAATTAATCTTTTTGGGGCCTACCGATGGCTGAGATTCAATTTTCTTATAAATTTCATCTATGAAGGTTTTTCGGCCAAGGGTCACCGACCCTTTGGCTTTTTCGGGTTTGGTTGGAGGTTTGATATTCTTTTCTAGCTTTTTCTGCTTAGTCATGCACTTTAAAAACTACTAAATCCTATTCAACCAGCAATTCTGCTAAGAGAGCGGACGATGGAGCAGGGCTTTTACATGCTCCGTATGCAGGTTCTTACCTTCCGTTTTTAAAATCCAACTCCCCCCTAGCAGATTTTGGCACTACTCTGTAAAGGGAAAATGGCTATACTCTTTCCCCGGCAACGACGCCAAAATGTAGGGCTATAACTAAGGTCTCTCACACCTCTAATTATTCCACATTAATAAATCAATCCGGGAACGTTTTGTTATTGCAAAGAGTAACTCAATCCGAGGCTATTCGTCCGAGTAATGCTTAGTAGTATAGCGTTCAGAAAATACAAAAGAAAACAGATGCTAAGCTGTAACTAAGCTAACCCAAAAGATATAATCACACAAGACAGTTGATCAGTCAAGGGTACGGAAGCAATAACCCATCCCTCTAGAAACTGATAGAAAGGAAATTAGAGCATGGACCATAGGTCTGGGAGCTAGGCAGCGTCTGCGGAGGCTCACTACAGCCTTAGACCTTCTCTCACACCAAAACAACAAAGGCAAGTAAATAGAACGACAGAAGGTAAAATGGAACAACAAAAAGGAAATGGAACAACAATCGAAAGAACTGAATCTTGCGAGTTAAAACCAACTGATTCACACTCTGATTTCTCTTCAAGCAAACTGGATAAAATATACTTTATGGAACAACATTCATTATGGGACAGCAATAATCAACCATATATACACACTTCGCACTAATATAGTAATATGAGAATGAAGGATGATATAACTATGTTTCTAAACAGAGTAACATTACTTTCAGGTTCCAACAAGTATTATTTCACATGGATCCAATGATAGTAACATTCATACCGCCGCTCTGTCACAGAAATAGTTGGTTAAAGACGCAATTCAACTCTGAAGAGATCCAATTATACAGTGCAGAGTCATTACACAGAAAAACCATTAATATATTGACCATAACAGAGCATAGCATATCATATGAAAGGTGTATCAGATTACTGAGTAATAGAGATAAGCAAACCACACATAAATCACAGTATAATGATACAAAAGCAAGTGTCCTTCGGAGCCAGGCCCTTAGCTGGCAATGGTACACCGCCTTAGATTACTCCAGATGCAGAGATGAAATAAACACCAAGTATTTTATATTAATGCATCAACAAATGTATAATAAACCAGGTCTCAGTGAGACTCGATGATCAAAGTTTGTTCCGAAACTTAAAATTATAAAAGCAGTCCTCTTGCTCAATGATGCTGTTCCTTTATATAAAAGTAACAGTGGAGGTATCTAGATAAAAAAGATAAGTAAAATAGCGATCCCTCAGGATCGAAGATCCTGAGGGATTCGCCAATCGGTTAATCCTTTACTTTTCTTTCTCGCGTTCGCCGACTCGGTATCCCTCCTTCCTTTCTTGGGCTATTTAGCTCGGATTTACTCGATCTTGTTCGCATCCGGTTCCCCTCTGGAGGGACAACAATTATTCTTCCTCTGCTTTTCGCTTTTGGACGGCAACTCCTTGCTTCTACTTCTCCCTGCATAGAAAAATGACAATTATTAGTGATTGAGCTTCCCTTGTTAATTATTGCACATTTTATTAAAATCCTTTATCTCTTTTGAATTCACATTGCAGAAAAGGTTACAAATACTACTGAAAATCCACTAAATTGCTTGTCAAAAGCATACCTTTCAAGTGCTCCACAATGTCCACATCAATGGCACCATGATCCCACATATCTTGATTGATTTGGGAGCTTCCATTAATGTGATGAGAAATGACACCATGCTCAAACTCAACCTCCAGGGCTCTTTGAGGAAGACCACGACAGTACTGCAGCTAGCAGACTGCTCCACCGTGACACCTGAACGGATTGTGGAGGATGTGATGGTCTCGATTTATTCTTGGGAGTACCCTGCTGATTTCTTAGTTCTCCAGCTGAATGCAAAGTTCACTGGGTATCCTCTCATCCTGGGAAGACCCTTGTTGGCCACTACTGATGCTTACATCAGTTGTCGGGTTGGGAACATGACCATCAAGAATGGGAATATGTCCAAATAGCTAATACTATACCCTCTTGCCCAAACCTTGCTAGAACATGATCTACCTCTCTGGCTGGAGGAGGAGGATGAGGATGAAGTCTATTCTGCACCACTGTGTGTAGTAGAAATTGTCATGGGGGGGAAGCTACAAAATGAGGATGATATCATTGAAAATTTAATTCAGAATCCACCCCCAGTATTTTGCCATTATTAGATCTAGTGAAAGAAACCCAAGACAATCCCTTAACTGATCTTTGTGTGGCCGACCCAACCTCTCTCCATGTTAAAATATAGAGTTTGGCCCAGAAAGAACCTTGAAAATCAACTCATCCCTATCCACTTCCTAGGAGAAGGAACTGTGTAGCTTATTGAGAAAATATTTAGATGCCTTCTCTTGGAGTTATAACGAGATGAAGGGAGTGCACCCTTCAGTATGTACTCATCATATATACATTAAGGAAGATTTCAAACTAGTCAGACAGTCTCAAACGAGGATGAATCCAACCCTTAAAGACATTGTTAAGGAAGAATTGCAAAAGTTACTTGATGCTACCCCATCTCTGACAGTGAATGGGTCTCTCCCTTGGTGCTAGTGCCAAAGAAAAATGGTAAGTGGAGAATCTGTGTTGATTATCGAGAACTGAACAAGGCCACTAAAAAGGACCATTTTCCTTTGCCTTTCATAGATCAAGTGTTAGATGGTTTGGTGGGGAAAAATTTTTTCTCCTTCCTAGATGGGTTTAAGTGGTACAATCAGATTCAAATCAGCCCAGAAGACCAAGATAAGACCACTTTCACTTGTCCTTGGGGTACCTTTGCATATCGAGTCCTTCCTTTTGGTTTGTGCAATGCTCCAACCACTTTCCAGAGAGCAGTATTGAGTATATTTTTCTGAACTGGTTCATGAGGTAGTGGAAATATATATGGATGATTTTACTCCTTAGGGTTCTAACTTTCAAGAAGATTTATCTAACCTAGGAAAAATTTTGGACAAGTGTATTGAAATGAACCTGTCCCTCAGTCCAGAAAAATGTGAATTTTTGATGACTTAAGGGATCGTGCTAGGTCATGCAATATCTCAACAAGGATTGCAGGTAGACCCCAACAAATTTTCCATCATCCAAAGGGTCCCACCTCCTCAAAAGGTGAGATATGTCCGAAATGTCCTAGGCTTAGCGGGATATTACAGGAGATTCATTAAAGATTTCAGTAAGTTAGCCTCTCTGTTGTTTGGTATTTAGGGAAAAGATGTCGAGTTCATATGGACTGAAAACTATCAAGAAGCCCTAGATATCTTGAAAGACAAACTTGTGACTGCCCCAATTTTGAGAGGCCCAAACTGGGCCCTACCTTTCCACATTCACACAGATACCTCGAAGAAAGAAATAGGAGCAGCCTTGGGAGGAATTAATGAAAAGTTACATTATGCCATATCCTTTATAAGTTAAAATTTGTCAAAGGCAGAGTTAAACTATATGGTAACTGAGAAGGAACTCCTAAATGTAGTGCATTCCTTAAATAAATTTAGACATTATATCACAGGCTATGAAACCTTTGTACACATTGATCTTGCTGAAATTAGGTATTTAATGAATAAACCAGATGTAAATGCTCGCATTATTAGATGGTTGCTTTTACTGCAACAGTTTGATTTAACCATTGTTGATAAGCTTGGTAAAGAAAATGTTGTTGCTGACTTTTTGTCTAGAGTCAATTTGTCTGTACGTGAAGAAGGAATGGTGGATGATCAAATGCTGGATGAACACCTATTTGCTATCTTAGTACTCTCTCCATGGTTTGTTGATATAGCAAATTAAATTACTTGGTTTCAACGTAGTTCCCACCACACCTGTCCTCAAAAGAGAAGAGCAAGACTGTGAGGAAAAGTGCCCCTTTCACTTGGATTGGGGGCAATCTCTTCAAACTTGGCCTAGATCAGATCTTGAGAAGATGTGTCAAGGAGGAGGATTTTTTTGACATTTTCCTAACCTGCAATGATGGGCCCATTGTGTAGAAAAGAGGCATGCCTTCAAAACCTTGCAAGCAGGCTACTATTGGCCCACTTTTCATCAATATGTGAAGAGATATACTAGCCAATGTGATTGGTGCTAAAGGATGGGGAAACCTACTCCAAAGGATGAGATGTCCATGCAACCTCAAGTGACCTTTGAGCCATTTGAGAAGTGGGGCATGGAATTTGTGGTTCCTATCAACAATCCTTCAAAAAAAAGGCAATACATCATTGTGTGCTCTGATTATCTAACAAAATTGGTAGAGACAAAAGTAATCAAGGTAAAAATAGAGGAAGAAGTAGCTGAGTTTTTAAGAGAAAACATATTCTATAAGTTCGGGTATCCAAGAGAACTGGTTACAGATCAAGGCAGTCAGTCCAATTCCAATTTGATTGAATACCTGCTCACACATCATAAAATTAAGCATAGTACTTCCACCCTTACCATACACAAGCCAATGGGTAGGTGGAAGTCACTAACAGAGCTTTGGAAGGAATTCTAACCAAGGTAGTGAGCAACAGCAGAAAAAATTGGGCAGATAGACTAGTTGAGGCCACTTGGGCCTCTAACACAACATGGAAGACCACCAGAGGGTTCACGCCCTATGAACTGGTCTATTGGAAGAAGGCTTTGCTATCAATAGAATTTTAATACAATACACTAAGGATGGAAACTCACCTAGACCTAGACCTCAGCCATGCACAAAGGGAAAGGCTACTCTATCTCAATGGATTGGATGAACAAAGATTGCAGGCCCTTCTCCACACAGAGGTAGTTTAGCTTCAAAAGAAAATATGGCATGACAAAAATATCAGGGAGAATCAATTCCAAGAGGGAGATTGGGCACTGCTCTATGACTCAAGGTATAAAGACTTCAAAGGCAAGTTGAGGACAAGATGGTTGGGACCCTACACTGTGGAAAAATGTAATGACAAGGTTTCAGTTCCAATCAGAACCATTAATGAGGAAGCCATCCCCATGCTTGTCAATGGACATAGGTTGAAAATTTACAAGAAGCCTCTCTCTAAGCAAGAGTTCATTGAAGATATGAATAAGACAGTGTTGGTAGTGGAGCAGGTCTTAGCCTCCACTCCACCCATTCACTGAAGAAGCAAAAAAAAAGAAAAAACAATAAGGACTCAAGTGAAAACCTCCATGAGGCACTTGAGTCCCATCATTGGGTTGAAAACCTCTTTTTGAGGCGGCCTAATGATGATAAAAGAGAGAGAGAGAGAGAGAATAATATCCTTGGGTGAATACCTCCCTTGGAGGCACCCACGACAGGAAATTAGGGTGAAAACCTCCCTGAGGCATCCTAGTTGTCTTTCAAAAAACAAAAGGGAAAAAAATAGAGAAAAGAAGGAAGAGAAAGTTGACTTTTAAATATGCATTGCAGGTTACAAGTGGACCGCAGGAAGCAAGAGAAGATGCCACAAAGCCTATTTCACCTCCTCCACACTCTTCTCCATCAGTTCTGACCTTTCTCCATCTCACTGTGTTTTTTCCGAAGACTGTGTATCCTATAAGAGGCCCTGTGTGTTCTACAGGAGGCTCCTGTAGAAATCATAGAGAACCAGAAATGGTCTCAGAAAATAGTTTGAGGGTTTGAGAGATTTCATGAAGAGCATGTAGGCCTTCCTATAACTATCCACCCTCCTGGCCATCCATCCCACACTTGCACCACCTCATCATCATCAATTTCTTTCCTTCCTGTAAAAAAAAATACAAAAATAGTTTTTTTTTTTAGAAAAAACAAAAAAATAAAAGGAAAAGCACCTCCAAATCTCACCTGCAGCTTACCAAGTACCTCTCTATCTTCATCAGCATCTCTAGTATCATGCTCATGGCTCCCAACACAAATCAACTACAAATTTTAAAGGGAGAAGCACCTACAGGAGCTCCTATAGGATTTCCAGTAGCAGCTGATCCCCTTAAAATCAAGCCACAACAACAATATAGGTGCAGCCATAGGATTGAAGAGGATGTCTGAAGCTAGATCTATCTAGAGGGTACCTGCACAAAGAAAACAAGCCACACATCAGGGAGAAGAAATCATACAACAGAGGAGATACATGCATGCAACGACTGAAATACGAGCATGCAACATCAAAGGAACCAAGATGCAACACAACACGAACATTCGACTTGCAGGTAAGTGTCTAACCCTTTCCTCTGTTGCATCTGTGTAATTCAAAAATATGCATAAGTGAATGAAATGGTTAGGTTTGAATGAGAAAAGGTGGCTAGTTAACTGGCCACCTCATCTAGTTGACTACGCTCATCTGGAGATGCTACCACACGTGTACCTAGTCAATTCACAGAAAAATCCAAAGGACAGGTAGTGGAGTGTATACAAACTCTAATGCAATGATGGGAAGTGATTGCGGGGAAGAGTCATGAGGAGTCATGATGACAAGGTAGTGGGGACCAACGGTCCAAATATGAAAACGTACCTTTTTGCTAGCTCACCCCCTCATCGGAAATATCTTCAAGAAGACATAAGTACTCCTCCTCGAAACTCCTTCACCACCATTTCTTCCATTTCATCCTCATCCACTTAGCGGCAGCAAGCTCTATACCACCTCCACAACCTCGAAACCATCACTCTCTATCATTTTTAGCCATCTTCCTGCTATCTGTATTCTAAGGGAGTAGTAACAGGTTCTACAGGAGAACCTACAACCAGTTCTACAGGAGGGGTAGTAAGTAGTTTTTAAGGAGAAAACACGAGATTTTTGCTTGATTTATGGCTTGAGGAGGTAGGCTCTGTGCATACCCGCCTTGATTATTAATATGTGCAAAGAATGATAAAATTTTAAGGAGGAATTGAGCCTATAGAAGCAGAGGAATTCCATACAAATTTCTGCCTGTTTTCTTAAAAGAAAAAAAAAACATAGTTTTTCCTCTGTTTTCCTGTTTCTTCAAAATTCTTGTCTCCATCTCTACCTGGGGTGTTCCAAAAGGGTATAAACATAATTACAGGGGGATTCATGAGGAAGGAACCCACAAATTTATTCAGGCTCCATGAACATCCTTATGTAGTGGCCATTTTCACCAGAGCAAATTGGATGCCATTTTTCGAAAAATTTCGAGAATTGATGAAGAAGTGGCTTAGGGGTTTTCCATTTCTTTAGTACCTCACTCAAAGACCCATGCCACTGTTACTTTCAGAGGTCTCACCATGGAAATCACTCCAGAATTTATCAGTAGGGTCACCAGCCTCCCACTTGGATTACCTTGGAGCAAAGATGAAAAGCCAATTGCACAAGTTGCCAAGAAAACCTTCTTCCAACCAAATGAACATCTTGTAGAAGACAAAGATGGAATTAGAAGAACAAGCATACCTTACCCTTGGAATGAGGTCAGTTACCAAATCATCAGGTATATTTCCTGTGAAGGAAGGTATAACATAGTTTATGGCTACCATTTTAGACTTCTCCATGAGCTGAGATATGGCATGGACACTCCCACACCCCAAAAACTTAGCATCCCCTATTTTCTTCTACATTCTGTCATAGACTCCAACATTAAGTTGAAGGCAGGAGGTCCAGATCAGTTGGCTCACCATGGATTAGTTAAACTATTAGTGGAAGAAGCCCTCCACACCTTCACAATCCCCATAGCATGGGAAATCTTCAGAAATATGACAGGAGAAGATGATATAAAGGCCCTCACATATGACCTCAGTCCTTTTGAAAGTGAGGGGGAAGAGAAGCAAGGGGAAGAAGGAGAGGAAACTGAGGAACAAATAGGGGAGGAAGACACCAAAACAAAGAAGAAGGAAACTAAACGAGAGGAGGAAGAAACCAAAATAGAGCAAGAGGAAACAAAACCAACAGAGACAAAGAAGACAAAAGGAGAGGAAAAAGGGGTAGAAAAGACATAAGTGTCTCCTGAGACCCTAGAAAGAGAGGTATCAACCACCCTCACTACCCTCAACGCCCCAATGAAACCAAAAAAAGAGAGGAATAGGTAAACATCAATGTATTTTAGGGCTTGAAAAAGCACAAGGATTAAAATAGGAAAACCACAACCATCTTCAATAATGCCTATCATAATTGAAGATTCACCCACTTCCAAAAGGGAAGAATCTCCCTCTAAAACCCCCATCACATATGGAAGAGGAAGTCCCAGATCTTCCACCTGGAAGGAAAGAGTACAGCTACAGGACTCAAAAATAGTCCTACAGGAAGCAAAAAATGCTCTATAGGAGACTCTCACAAAGCTATAGGAGACCGAAAAAATTGAGAAAAGGGTAGAAGAACAACCAAAGGGGAAGGAGGAAACAACAGAGGCACAAGAACTTGACCCCTAGCCTGGTTTTGGCTCTTACTACAATCTGCTTGAGCGGGGGAAATCATTCCACCAAAATTTGTAGTCCCACTTTTCTTTGAGTTGGAGAAAGAAAGGATAAGGAGCCATAGATGGATACAAATTGCCAAATCCAAGGGGGTAGAGGATATTGGCCACATGGAGAACAAGCTTAGATAAATGGGCAAGGAGTTAAGCACTGTAAGACATAGAGAGGAAATCGCCAGAACACAGTTGGAAACAGAAAATGAAATGTTAAGAAGATAGCTACAGGAAAAAGAAATACAGTTGGCATGCATGGCCAGCTGGTCTATCGAGGCACTACAATGCAGAACACTAGTAAAATCATATGGAGTATACCTCAAAGACTGGTGGCTGTAGTTTCCGATCAAGACTTTGGCATAGAGAGGCATAATGCCTTTTAAGGATTACAGATAGTTCATTGATCTATGTGACCAAAGCTTTTCAAAAGGCAAGGCAAAAATAACAAAGTTCTATTTGCATAACATGGTCCTCACATACATGAATGTGTGGGACCCTAATGCTAGGCTAAGGGACCTGCAGCTCATGGCCATGGCCTCATGGATGAATCATGAGGAGAAAAGGGCAACATAGATAAAAAATTTGATGGCAAGGGAGCAAATGAACCCTTAATTATCAAGGTTGAGCCATCAGACCCTATGGCTCTCATCGTCACTTAGCAGTTGCTTGCAAATAATCCTCAAATTGCCCTTAAATATGTCAATGATCAGGCTCAGGCCATTTCACATTTTGAGGACATGGAAAGATTGCTTGGGGATGACTGTATTCATGCTTGTATGAGGAGGTGGAATACAATGCCACACAGTCTACAAATTAGGGAGTATTATTAGGAAATTATATATTACAAAGCAATGGAACACATAAAATATTGCAGAAATATAAACACAGAAAACACATAAAACACATAAAATAAGAGAGACACATATATACGTGGTTCACCCAGTTTGGGCTACATCCACAGAGAAACAACCAGTCCTTTTATTATATTATCTAGCAAACTGAAGAGATACAACCTACAACAGATCCACTATAACACCCTCTTCGCTCTCAATCTCCTCTCTCTTCCTCACTCAGAATACAGATATGCATAAACACAATACAATTCCATCATATATAGTGACGGGTTGCCTTCTAGGGCAAAAAACCTTAAATTAAACATAACTTTTACCGTCATATCATCCACCTAATGAACGACCCAGATTGACTAGAAATTACTAGACTTTTACAAGGAAATTTTACATCTATTTTTAGCTTCGGGGGCACTGCCCCCGAACCCCCGCCAAGGGACCACTGGCCCCCGGACCCTCGCGGGGGGGACAATAAACCCCCGCACCACCCCACGTGGAGGGGTGTACAGTCTTCCTGGGGTATACGTCCGACTGAAACCTTTGAATACAAAAGATAATCAGGCTCCACAGCCAACAATCTCCCACTTGGAGACTCATTATAGCAACTCCATCGCTGCTTCATTTGCTAGACAATGACTACACTTTTGACCTGGCTGTTTCTCATCTTCTTCATCATACTTGAAGACCAATTGAAACTGTGCAGATTCTCAGTTTCTCCCTGGTTACAACTTTTGTTAGCATATCTGCAGGCTTCTGGCTAGTGTGTATCTTTTCCAGCTTCAACTGTCCATCTTCCAATGTTGACTGTATGAAATGGTACTTGAGCTATATATGTTTAGTCTTGGAATGAAATGTAGAGTTCTTTGCAAGATGTATGGCACTCTGGCTATCAATGTATAACCTTCCCAACTCCTGCTTCTTACCCAATTCATCCAGAAACCTTTATACCAAATCATTTCTTTACTAGCCTCTGTAGCAGCAACATACTCTGCTTTTGTTGTTGAAAGTGCAACAACACTTTGGATTTTTGAAACCCAACTGACAACTGTTCCACCTACAGTAAATACATATCCTGTAGTGCTCCTCCTGTTATCTCTGTCACCTGCCATATCTGCATCAACATATCCCTGTAGAGCAATGTTTGAACCACCAAAACATAATTCTTGATTTGTGGTACCTCTCAAATACCTGAGAATCCACTTCACTTCCATCCAATGTTCTTTTCCTGGATTGTTCATGTACCTCTTTACAACTCCCACTACATGTGCAATATCGGGCCTTGTGCAGACCATTGAATACATTAAGCTTCCAACTATTGATGCATATGGAAATTTAGACATATGAGCCATTTCTTCCCGAGTCTTGGGACACACCTCCTTACTTAATTTGAAATGGCTAGCCAAAGGTATACTAACTGGTTTTGCATTCTGCATATTAAACCTTTTCAACACCTTTTCTATGTACTCACTTTGAGATAATGTTAATTTGTGATTCCTCCTATCTCTTGTTATTCGTATACCAAGGATTTGTTTTGCAGAACCCAAATCCTTCATTCCAAATGAGTTTGCCAATTTCCTTTTGAGCACATTTATTTCCTGCATGTTAGAACCTAGAACAAGCATGTCATATACATACAATATCAATATAATATAGCTGCCATTATTTTTCCTTTTGAGATAAACACAATGATCAGAGTGACATCTAGTATAACCTTGTTCAGACATAAACTTGTCAAATTTTAGACACCACTGCCTTGAGCCTGTTTTAAGCCATACAAGCTCTTCTTCAACTTGCACACTAGTTTCTACTTCCCTTTGACCTCATATCCTTGTGGCTATTGCATATATATCTCTTCCTCCAAATCCCCATGGAGAAAGGCTGTCTTTACATCTAACTGCTCAAGATGAAAATCTTCAACTTCTACTGGACTTAAAATAGTTCTGATTGAAGTCATTTTAACAACAGGAAAAAATATTTCATCAAAATCAATACCTTTCTTTTGTGCAAACCCCTTCACCATAAGTTTAGCTTTGTACCTCTGTTTTCCTCCATCTTCTTCCTTCACCCTGTAAACCCATTTACTCTTCAATGTAGTTTTTCCTGCAGGCAACCTGACTAAGTCCCAAGTCTGGTTATGCATTAAGGAGTCCATCTCTTCTTCCATGGCTAGCTCCCACTTCTTCATGCTTTCAACCTGCATTGCTTCTTCATAACATTCGGGTTCACCAGAATCAGTCAAAAACAAATAATATAATGAAGGAGAGTATCGTTCAGGGGGTATACTTATCCTGGTAGATCTTTTAACACCACTTTCAGGTTCTTGAAGTGCTTGTTTCTGTTGTGGTTGTTGTTCTAGCTATTGATCATTATGATTTTCAGGCACCATCACTTTTCTTGTGATAACGTCAAGCACTGTGTATTCTTTGTTTTCTTTTTCCTGTTTCTTTTCCTGCAATTTATTATTATCCAAGACCTTTTCATTGAATATTTCATCTCTACTCCTAATGATTTTGTGATTTTCATAATCATATAAGTGATAATAAAATCATTAACACCATATCCAATAAAGGTACATTTCTTTGATTTTTCCTCAAGCTTTGTTATATTTTCTTTGTTATTCTGGATAAAGGCTTCACAACCAAAAGTATTTAAAAATGAGTAGTTTACCTTTTTACCTATTCATGCCTCCTCTGGAATACCACCACCAAACAAACTTGAAGGCCCTCTGTTTATTAGATAAACAATAGTATCTACAAGATTTGCCCAAAATTGTAAAGGCAATATTGCATGCAATCTCATGCACCTTGCATGCTCCATGATTGTCATGCTCATCCTTTCTGACACACCATTTTCTTGTGCTGTTCCTGGAACTGTCTTCTCTCTGCGAATTCCATTCTTTGAATAATACTTATCAAACTCTTTGCTGCAATATTCACCTCTATTATCTGATCTGAGACACTTCAACCTTTTCCCTGTCTCATTTTCAACCAAAGCTTTCCATTTCTTGAAAGTATCAAATACATCAGATTTATTTCGAATATAGTAAATCCAGGCTTTTCTGGTTGCATCATCAATAAAAGTATCATAATAATGAGAGCCACCAAGAGATGATACCTGAGAAGGTCCCCATACATCTGTATGCACAAGATCTAATTTTTCGCTCTTATTTTTTCCCAACTCTAAGGAATCTGACTCTCTTCTGTTTTCCATAAACACAATTCTCACAGAAGTCCGAATCAACATTCTTCAAACCTGGCAACAAATTCCTTGAGTGAAGGATCCTCATCCCCTTCTTACTCATGTGTCCGAGCCTATGATGCTATAATGCTGCATCTACTCCTTTGGAAGTTAAAGCATTAACAGAGTTAGAAATACCATTGCATAAATACAATGTACCAACCTTTTCACCTTTTTCTATCAGAAGGGCTCCTTTCGTGACCTTCCAAGCTTTATCAGTGAAATTTGTCACACAACCTTCACTGCCTAATTTCCCTATTGAAATCAGATTTTTCTTTAGATCTGGAACATGTCTTACCTCCTTTAGTAGCCATTGGTTTCCATTATGCTATTTTACAAGAACCTTACCCATTCCAACAATTTTACAGGGTTTATCATCACCCAATCGAACCTGTCCAAAATCTCCTTGAACATAATCATGAAAATGTTTCTTATTAGGTGTGGCATGGAATGAGGCCCCTGAATCTACCACACAGGCATCAATACTGTTTTCTAGTGAAAGAATCAAAGCATCTTGCAACACGTCACCTGTTACATTCGCTTCATGATTAGTTCTTGCTGCGCATCTCCTTATTTTCCCTTCCAAGACTTGCAATATTTCTTTAGGTGTCGTTTCTTCCCTCATTTCCAGCACATTATCCCAGATTTGGACTTGGATTTGTATTTTCTTGACTTACCGCGATATCTTGGGCTCTTTCCTCTTTCCATTTTTCTTCCCCTAGTCTCTACAGTCAAAGCATTACCTGATGTCTCACTGGAGGTTTTTTGTCGCATTTCCTCACTAAGGATTTCACCGAAAACATCATCAAACTTTAAAGTACTAGATCCAGAGACAGAGTTACTAATGGCCATAACTAAACCATTCCAGCTTTCTGGCAATGAGCACAGAAATAACAGAGCCCTAACTTCATCATCAAAATTCACCCCTACAGAACTTAACTGACTTGTAACTGTATTAGAATCATTTAAATGGTCTGCAATAGATCCACCTTCTGACATTTTCATATTAAATAAATGCTTCATAAGAAATACCTTATTTGAGGCCGAGAGTTTTTCATATAGTTTGGCCAGTGCCGACATTAAACCCTATGTTGTTATTTCCTTTGAAATATTAAATGCTACCAACACCGCTAGGCACAACCGTATTGTTCCAAGTGCCTTTCTGTTGAGAATATCCCATTCTGCGTCTGTCATACTCATCGACTTCTTTGTTTTTCCACTCAATGGTAGGTACAGATCTCTTTGATACAGATAATCTTCCATTTTCATTTTCCACAGCTGGTAGGTTTGGCCATTGAATTTTTCGACCCTAAACCTACCATCTTCCACCATTGCTCCCACTCGAACCAGGAATCCTTCTCTGCTGCGAGTTTATCAGCCAAATAGACCTTTGGATCTGATACCAGTTGTTAGGAAATTATATATTACAGAGAAATATAACACATAAAATATTGTATAAATATAAACACAGAAAACACATAAAACAAGAGAGACACAGATATACGTGGTTCAACCAGTTTGGGCTAGATCCACAGAGAAACAACTAGTCCTTCTTTTATTATATTATCCAGTAAATTGAAGAGATACAACCTACAGCAAATCCGCTGTAACACCCTCTTCACTCTCAATCTCCTCTCTCTTCCTCACTCAGAATATAGATGTGCATAAACGCAATACAATTCCCTCATATATAGTGAAGGGTTGCCTTCTAGGGAAAAAACCATAAATTAAACATAACTTTTACCATTAGACATCTGCCTAATGAACGACCCAAATTGAATAGAAATTATTAGACTTTCACAAGGAAATTTTAAATGTATTTTTAGCTTCAGGGGTGCTGTCCCTGAACCCTCATCGAGGGACCGTTGGCCCTCGGACCCCCCAGCTGGGGGGGATTAGCCCCCCCCAGGACCCCCGCAGGGGGGAAAAGTCCCCCCCCCGCACCCCCCCTGTGTGGAGGGGTGTACAGTCTTCCTAGGGTATACATCTGGCTGAAACCTTTGAATATAGAAGATAATCAGGGTCCACACCCAACAAGTATCACTCCCTAACAAGGATGAAAGAAGAATTAAGGAGAGTGCCACTATACAAGCACTCTATGCAGAATTTGAAGGTCAATTGGATTGGCCTCAAATTGAGTCTTCTGCTATTGCTAGGCCCGCTTGAAGGTGGAAAAGAGGAGGAAGAAGAATAGTAGTTGGAAGAGGTGGATAGAAAGGCAAGATTCCATGATAAATAAGAGTATCTCACATTAGAAGCATGGGATGTCACGGAGGTCATCAGGGCCATCAAAGATGAGATGGACTAGTTGCTCAAAGGATGAGCAACACATTCAGTAGGGGGTGATGATGAGCCCCATAAGTGGGTAATTATATGGGCTCATTTTGCCTCCTAACTTAGCTTAATCCACCATTCTCATTAATTTATTGCATTTTTTTGATTATATTTATGCTAATAGAGTGAGTTGGGTTGGTCATTATGCCATGAAGTCTAATGTGTGCTTAATGCAGATTTTTGGTCAATTTTGGAGACAAAGTCAAAGGTTTAATGGACATTTGGCAGCAAATATTTGAAGAAGTCAAGGGGGAGGATTTATAGGAGGGTTTCCCCCTCATTTATGACTTCCTACTTTGAATTCTCCTTCAGGAAGCTCAGAGCACAAGCAGCCACATCAATGCACCAAAGAGGCAGCCGAGCAAGTGGAGGATAACTTCTGTCTACCTCAAGTTTTGGGAGCCAAGCCTCCCTGATTTTAAGGAAGCTGTTGGGAGATTCAATTGTATAATTAGAGAGGCCTAGGGCCTCATTAGGTTGTTGGATGTTAGTCAAATTTTTGAAATTTTGTTGCACCTTTGCTCTGCTCAATTTCGAGCTTAATTTTGTTGACAGTTTCATGTAATCCTATTATTATTTTGATAATGAAGATGAGATATATTTTGAGCTAGCACTGAGTCTTCTTAGAGGGTTGAAGCTCTTGGGTTAGGGCCTAATCCAAGCAGGAAGGCTCCAATTTTCCTGTACTTTTATGTTTCATTTCAGTTTATGAATTAGTTGTTGTTAGATAAATTTCTTCCTTAACAAAGAATAGGTTGCTTTTGGTGATTTAGAATGTTGTTTCCATTCCAGTTTGCTGTAGCAGGTCGAACAGTGATAGGAAAAAGATACAAAAAGGCCATCAATAGAGCCCTGTCCTCCTTTCCTCCCTTTGGGACCATGAACTAAGGCCAAGACCCTCTTGCTGCCACAAAAACTCAAATTTGCCTTTTCCATAGGATTTCTAGTGTTGCAGTTTTTTAGAAGGTTAATGATTTGCTGTAGATCCATTTCACCATGCTCATTTCTATCTTTGCAATGAATTTCCTTCCATGCATTCTTTCCATATAGCATTGTTCAGCATTTACTTTCTAGATCAGAATGATGCATAGTTCTGTTTTTTGGTGTAGCTAGTTTCTTTGCTTGCTTAATCTCATTGTTGAGTTGCAGTTCTCTTGTAGAAAGTTTCTCCTGACACTAATTCAACCAATCATCCATCACCATCTCTCTTTGATCCATTTTCCATAGGTCATTCAAATTCCCTCATAAATGCCTTAATTTTCTGCACTTTTCTCTTAAAATTTCTTATCTTTCCTTGAACACGTCCAACCATCTTTCTCTTCCCTAATCCTTCTTGATGAACCCTAGACACATTAACACATCCTTCTAGTATTCAACTACCCTTTCCACCCACTTTCCCACCTTCGAAGCCTCTAAAGTAGCTCTCGGTATCCTCATGTAGATCCATTGCAGCCTCCTGTAGATTTTCCTGTACGTGACTTTTTGAAGTCCAATTGCAGGGAAAGCCTCTAGAAGGCCACCAAAGGCCTCCTAGGACCCATCCACACCTTCTTATGCCTCTTAAAATCCCAAAGTTCCCCTCCATCGCTACCTAATCATTGCCACATCCACAAACAAATAAATTACATGCATGACAATTTCACCTAAAAGTACATAAAAATCCAAAAAGATGTTTTTTTCTCATTTCCTTCTAGAAATAGCTTGAGTAGATGTTGTTTACTTCCTAAGTAGGTAATGGAATTCATTTCATGATTTTTTCATCTCTCTTTCCACAAAAGTAGGGTTAGTTGGTTAGTTAGGGTTTTCTAGGTTTACTTTACATTTCAGTCTTCTTTCTCTTTTTGCAAGTAGAGTAGCCTCTGTAGAGTAAGCTTTCCTTTCTTTCATCACATATAAAGCTTCTTATGGAACTCATAGAAGTTGGCTTGAGCTCTTAGTGATCTTATGCCAACTGACAAAGTGACACCCTACAATAAGAACTAGTACTTGTGCATACAACACCGTATCTTCCAAGTTTGTTACGAAATTCCTGGTTGATAAAAGTAAAGTAGGAAGCCCAGGAGTTGCAGTATTATTACTGCAATATTGGTGCTCACAACCTTTTTGGCACCGTTGACAGGGAAGTGTCAGAGTATTTTGTGATTATTGCTTTCTTTTATTTCTCTATTGCAACATTGTGCTAAGTAGTTTATTTAAGAAAAAGTAGAGTAGTTGTTTTTTTCAGTTTCCGCATTTCCTTGCTTTCATTTTCAATTCTGCAATTTCCATTCTAGCAAAAGTAGATTAGTCATTTCCTTTCTTTCAGTTTTGCATTTCATTTGCTTCCATTTTCAATTCTGCAAATTTCATTTATGCAACTTCATTTCAGAAAAAGTAGATTAGTCATCTCCTTGCTTTCAGTTCTGCATTTCATTTGATTCCCTTTCAGTTTTGCAATTTTATTTTAGCAAGTTCATTTTAGTTAGTTGCAATTTGTTTGTTCAACCAATTTCAGTTTTGCCGCTACAAGTAGTGAAAAATAAAAAATAAACCAAAATATATCTTTTCATGCCTCATAGGAACAGAGGTAATTCAAGAAAATTCATGCCCAACACCTCCACCACATCACATAGCCACCCTTATCTTTTCTTCGGTGGCAGTGATCAAGAAGAACCTTTAGGTGAACAATTAGAGATATTTGAAGAACCTATAGGGGAAGAAGAAGAAGAAAACATCTCTCCTAAGACAATGGCTGAAAACAGAAATGCTAGGGGGAATGGAGAAAGATTAGAGGGTACCTTTCTCATACGAGAGACCAATGGAGACACTAAAATGAAGAACATAAGCCCTTTAGCCCTACCTCACTTCCATGGATTGACTACAGAAGATCCGAAAACCTTTTTGTTTGAGTTTTTTGTTATTTGTCGAACCTATGACTATGCAGAAGATGAGCAAAAGTTGAAACTATTTCCTTCTACTCTCAAGGATGCAACATTGCACTGGTTCATGGGGTTTCCTGGCAATAGCATCACAACTTGGGCTTAGATACAACAGGCCTTTAATAACAAATATCGAGACTACTGTAGGTCAAAAGACACCAAGGAAGAAATCTTTTGAATGACCATGGGAAGTGATGAATCTTTGGAAGATTATGAAGAGAGGTTCCAGCTTAGTTATATAAGGGCCAGGTGCACACTTGACCTCCTCATCCACTTCATCCCTCAAAGGCGAACTTGGAAACATGTTGGAAGACTTCAAGAGTGAGATGCTATAGACTCTTTCCATGCAAATGGATACCTTGCATATCAAAAGGAAACAAGAGGAAGCAGAGAGAGCTTTAGCCATTTTCTGTCCTAGGTGCACCAGAAGGCATCCTAGGAACGAATTTCCATTGAACTCTATAGAGGTTTTTTTAGTTTGTGAAGACGATCATTCTATAGATAAGTGCCCTTCCTTGCTCGGACTTAAAGCTGTATACCAGGGGGCCGAAGGATCCACTGAACCACTCTATTTCATGAACCAAATGAGACCATATGGACCTAAACCATACCAGTAGGGCATGCAAGGGACATCTTAGGCATACTACAACCCCAACCAAGCCACTTCCTTACCTTCTTGGGGCCCTCCCGCTCATCCTTCCTAGTCCACACCTCCTCCTTGGTCCTATCCATCTCAATATCATGCCCAACCAGCTGCTCATGCATTTCAATCCTATGCTCATCCACAACCTCAGTGGAATGCATCTCATCAAGGGTGGAGGCCCCAGTACAACTGTCATCCCACTCTTTTGCCTCCACCACCTGCTCAACGACAACCATTGCTTCTTGCTCCACCAAGGCAACCCCAAATGCTTGCCCAGCCGAACCCGAACCCGAACAATAGACAGGCCCAACAAGTATATAGTGGGGAACCATCATGCCCAACTTATGCTGTGGAGATTCAGGAGATTAAACTATGATATGTAATGGTTCTCCTAGATAGCCAGTCTCCCCCTCAGGAGGTTGAGCAAGATAAAGAGGAAAGTGAAATGAAAGCAATTCCACCCTTTATTGAGAGATTATCCGGGACAACATAGCCCACCCCAAAATAAACTGAACTTCTGGGAGAATTGAAATAGTTACGTGTAAAGATACCACTTCTCCAAGCCATAAATGATGTGCCTATATACAATAAGATGATCAAAGTGAAGTGCTTGAGGCATCCAGGCAGGTGTAAGAGAGATGCCCCAACCATCAATGTCATAGGATAACTGTACTTCTTGATGTTGGGCCAGGTAATCTGTCCGAAATATCTAGACCCTCTAAGCCCAGTAGTTGATGTCCACATCAATGGCACCATGATCCCACATACCTTGATTGATATGGGAACTATCATTAATGTGATGACAAATGACACCGTGCTCAAACTCAACCTCCAGGGCTCCTTGAGGAAGACCACGACAGTACTGCAGCTATAATACCACTCCACCGTGACCTTGGTTGACCACTGCTGATGCTTACATCAGTTGTCGGGCTAGGAACATGACCATCAAGAACGAGCATATGTACAAGTAGCTAATCCTATACCCTCCGACCCAACCATTGCTAGAACATGATCTACTCTCTGGTTGGAGGAGGATGATTAGGATAAATTCTATTCTACACCACTGTGTGCAGTAGAAACTGTCATGGGGGGAAACCATAAAATGAGAATGATATCATTGAACATTTAATTCAGAATCCACCCTCCAGTATTTTTCCATTAGAAGATCTAGTGAAAGAAACCCAAGAAAATCCTTTAAATGATCTCTGTGTGGCCAAATCGACCTCTCTTTGTGTTAAGAATATAGAGTTCAGCCCAGAAGGAACCTTGAAAATCAACTCATCCCTATCCACTTCCTAGGAGAAGGAACTGTGCATCTTATTGAGAAAACATTTAGATGCCTTCGCCTGGAATTATAAGGAGATGAAAGGAGTGCACACTTCAATATGTACTCATCATATATATATTAAGGAATATTTCAAACCAGTTAGGCAGCCTCAAAGGAGGATGAATCCAACCATTAAAGACATTGTTAAGGAAGAATTGCAATAGTTACTTGATGCAGGATTCATCTACCCCATCTCTGATAGTGAATGGGTCCCTCCCTTGGTGCTAGTGCCAAAGAAAAATGGTAAGTGGAGAATCTGTGTTGATTATCGAGAACTGAACAACCACTAAAAAGGACCATTTTCCTTTGCCTTTCATAGATCAAGTGTTAGATGGTCTGGCGGGGAATTTTTTTTTCTCCTTCCTAGATGGGTTTAGGGGGTACAATCAGATTCAAATAAGCCTGGAAGAGCAAGATAAGACCACTTTCACTTGTCCTTGGGGTACCTTTTCATATAAGGTCCTTCCTTTTGGTTTGTGCAACGCTCCAACCACTTTCCAGAGAACAGTATTGAGTATATTTTCTGAATTGGTTCATGATCCAGTGTAAATATATATGGATGATTTTACTCCTTATGGTTCTAAATTTCAAGAAGTTTTATCTAACCTAGGAAATTTTTTGGACAAGTGTATTGAAATGAACCTGTCCCTCAATCCAAAAGAATGTGAGTTTTTGATGATTGAAGGGACCGTGCTAGGTCATGCAATATCTCAACAAGGATTGCAAGGTGGACCCCAACAAAGTTGCTACCATCCAAAGGGTCCCACCTCCTCAAAAGGTGAGAGATGTCCAAAGTTTCCTAGGCTTAGTGGGATATTACAAGAGATTCATTAAAGATTTTAGTAAGTTAGCCTCTCCATTGTTTGTTATTTTGGGAAAAGATGTCGAGTTCATATGGACTGAAAACTGTCAAGAAGCCCTAGATACCTTGAAAGAAAAACTTATGACTGCCCCAATTTTGAGAGGCCCAAACTAGGCCCTACCATTCCACATTCACACAGATGCCTCAAAAAAAGCAATAGGAGTAGCCTTGGGACAAATTGATGAAAAGTTACCTTATGCCATATACTTTATAAGTAAAAATTTGTTAAAGGCAGAGTTAAACTATACGGCCGAGAAGGAACTCCTAGCTATAGTGCATTCCTTAAATAAATTCAAACATTACATCACAAGCTATCAAACCTTTGTACACACTGATCATGTTGCAATTCAGTATTTAATGAATAAACCAGATGTAAATGCTCGCATTATTAAATGGTTGCTTTTACTGTAGTAGTTTGATTTAACCATTATTGATAAGCCTGGTAAAGAAAATGTTGTTGCTGACTTTTTGCCTAGAGTTAATTTTCCTGCAGTTGAAGAAGGAATGGTGGATGATCAAATGCTAGATGAAAACCTATTTGCTATCTTAGTACTCTCTCCATGGTTTGCTGATATAGCAAATTACATGGTTTCAGCACAGATCCCACCACACCTGTCCTCAAAAGAGAAGAGCAATATCGTGAGGAAAAGTGCCCCTTTCACTTGGATTGGGGGCAATATCTTCAAGCTTGGCCCAGATTAGATCTTGAGAAGATGTGTCAGGGAGGAGGAAGTTTTTGACATTCTCTTAACCTACCATGATGGGCCTTATGGAGGCCATTTTGTAGCAAAGAGAACTTCCTTCAAAATCTTGCAAGCATGCTAGTATTGGCCCACTCTTCATCAAGATGTTAAGAGATATACCAGCTAATGTGATGAGTGCCAAAGGATGGGGAAACCTACTCCAAAGGATGAGATGTCCATGCAACCTCAAGTGACCTTTGAGCCGTTTGCGAAGTGGCGCATGGAATTTGTGGGTCCTATCAACCCTCCTTCAAAACAAAGGCAATACATCATTGTGTTCACTGATTATCTGACAAGTTGGCAGATACAAAAGAAATCAAGCCAGCAAGAGGAAAAAGTAGCTAAGTTTTTAAGTGAAAACATATTCTATAAGTTTGGGTATCCAAGAGAACTGGTTACAGATTAAGGCAATTAGTTCACTTCCAATTTGATTGAAGACCTACTCACACATCATAAAATCAAGCGTAGGACTTCCACCTCTTACCATCCACAAGCCAATGGGTATATGGAAGTCACTAACAAAGCTTTGGAAGAATTATTACCAAGGTAGTGAGCAACAATAGAAAAGATTGGGTGGATAGACTAGTTGAGGCCACTTGGGCCTACAACACAATATGGAAGACCACCACAGGGCTCACACCCTATGAATTCGTCTATGGGAAGAAGGCTTTGTAGTCAATAGAATTTGAATACAATACACTAAGGATGGTAGCTCACCTAGACCTAGACCTCAACCATGCATAAAGGGAAAGGCTACTCCAGCTCAATGGATTGGATGAACAAATATTGTAGGCACTTCTCCACATAGACGTAGTTCAGCTTCCAAGGAAAATATGACATGAAAAAAATATCAGGGAGAAGTAATTCCAAGAGGGAGATTGGGCACTACTCTATGAATTAAGGTATAAAGACTTCAAAGGTAAGCTGACGAGAAGATGGCTGGGACCCTACATAGTGGAAAAATGCAATGATAATGGTTTAGTTCTGATCATAAGCATTGATGAGGAAGCCATCCCCATGCTTGTCAATGGACATAGGTTTAAAATTTACAAGAAGTCGCTCTCCAAGTAAGAGTTCATTGAAGATCTAAATAAGACAATGTTTATAGTGGAGAAGGTCTTAGCCTTCACTCCACCCACTCACTGAAGAAGCAAAAAAAAGAAAAAATAATAAGGACTCAAGTGAAAACCTCCATGATGCGCTTGAGTCCCATCATTGGGTTGAAAACCTCTTTTTGGAGGCACCCAGGGCAGACAATTAGGGTGAAAACCTCCTTGAGGCACCCTAGTTGTCTTTCAAAAAAAAAAGGGGAAAAAAAAAGAAAAGAAGGAAGAGAAAGTTGACTTTTAAATATGCATTGCAGGTTACAGGTGGACCACAGGAAGCAAGAGAAGATGCCACAAAGCCTATTTCTCCTCATCCGCACTCTTCTCCATCATTTCTGACCTTTCTTCCACCTCACTGTGTTTTTTTTTCGAAGACTGTGTATCATATAGAAGGCCCTGTGTGTTCTACAAGAGGCTCTTGTAGAAATCACAGAGAGCAAAAAATGGTCCCAAAAGAAGTTTGAGGGGTTGAGAGATTTCATGAAGAGCATGTAGGCATTCCTACAACTATCCATCCTCCTGGCCATCCATCCCACACCTGCACCACCTCATCGTCATCGATATCTTTCCTTCTTGTAAAAAAAAAATAGAAATTAGTTTTTTTTTTTTGAAAAAAAAAAATGAAAAACACCTCCAAATCTCACATGTAGCTTACCAAGTACCTTGCTATTTTCATCAGCATCTCTAGTATCATCCTCACAGCTCCCAACACAAAAATCAGCTAAAAATTTTAAAGGTAGAAGCATCTACAGGAGCTCTTGTGGGATTTCTTGTAGCAGCTGATCCCCTTAAAATCAAGCCATATCAGCAAAATACGTGCAACCATAAGATTGAAAAGGATGTCTGAAGCTAGATCTAGCTAGAGGGTACCTACACAAAGCAAACAAGCCACACATTAGGGAGCAGAAAGCTTACAACAAAGGAGATACAAGCATGGAACGACTAAAATACGAGCATGCAACAACAAAGGAACCAAGATGCACCACAACACGAACATTCGACTTGCAGGTAAGTGTCTAACCCTCTCCTTTGTTGCATCTATGTAATTCAAAAATATGCATAAGAAAATGAGATGGTTAGGGTTAAATGAGAAAAGGTGGCCAGTTAACTGGCCACCCTCATCCAGTTGACTGTGCTCATCTGGAGATGCCACCACACGTGTACCTAGTCAACTCACAGAAAAATCCAAAGGATAGGTAGTGGAGGGTATACAAACTCCGATGCAATGATGGGAAGTGATTGTGGGGAATAGTCATGAGGAGCCATGATGACAAGGCAGTGGGGACCAATGGTCCAAATATGGCAACATACCTTTTTTCCAGCTCACCCCCTCACCGGAAACATCTTAAAGAAGACATAATTACTCCTCCTCGAAACTCCTTCACCACAATTTATTTCATTTCATCCTTGTCCACTTAGCTGCAGAAAGCTCTATACCACCTCCATAGCCTCGAAACCATCGTTCTCTATCGTTTTCAGCCATCTTCCTGCTATCTTCATTCTACAGGAGCAATAACAGGTTCTACAGGAGCACCTACAACTAGTTATATAGGAGGGGCAGTAAGTAGTTTTTAAGGAGAAAACACGGGATTTTTGCTCTATTTATGGCTTGAGGAGGTAGGTTCTATGCATAACCACCTTGATTATTAATATGTGAAAGGAATGATATAGTTTTAAGGAGGAATTGAGCCTGTATAATAAGAGGAATTCCATAAAAATTTCTGCCTGTTTTCTTAAAAGAAAAAAAAAACACAGTTTTTCCTCTATTTTCCTGTTTCTTCAAAATTCTTGTCTCCATATCTACTTGGGGTGTTCCAAAAGGATATAAACATAATGATAGGGGGATTCATGAGGAAGGAACCCACAAATTTAGTCAGGATGCATGAACATCCCGAGGTAGTTGCCATTTTCACTAGAGCAAATTGGATGCCATTTTTTGAAATATTTCGAGGGTTTGATGAAGAAGTGGCTCAGGAGTTTTCCCTTTCTTTAGTACCTCACTCAAAGACCCATGCCACTGTTACTTTCAGAGGTCTCACCATGGAAATCACCCCAGAATTTATTAGTAGGGTTACTAGCCTCCCACTTGGATTACCTTGGAGCAAATATGAAAAACCAATTAAACAAGCTGCCAAGAAAGCCCTCTTCCAACCAAATGAGCATCACGTAGAAGACAAAAATGGCATTAGAAGAACAAGCATAACTTACCCTTGGGATGAGGTCAGTTACCAAATCATTAAGTATGTTTCATGTGAAGGGAGGTATAACATAGTTTATGGCTACCATTTTAGACTTCTCCATGAGCTGAGATATGGCATGGACACTCACACACCCCAAAAACTCAGCATCCGCTATTTTCTCCTGAAGTTCCTCATAGACTCTAGCATTAACTTGAAGGCAGGAGGTCCAGATAAGTTGGCTCACCATGGGTTAATTAAACTATTAGTGGAATAACCCTTCCACACCTTCACAATCCCCATAGCATGGGAAATCTTCAGAAATATTACAGGAGAAGATGATATAAAGGCCCTCACATATGACCTCAGTCCTTCTAAAAGTGAGGGGGAAGAGTAGCAAGGGGAAGAAGGAGAGGAAACTGAGGAACAAACATGGGAGGAAGACACCAAAACAGAGAAGAAGGAAACTAAACGAGAGGAGGAAGAAACAAAAATAGAGCAAGAGGAAACAAAACCAGCATAGACAGAGAAGACAAAAGGAGAGGAAAAGGGGAAAAAAAGACAGAAGTGTCTCCTAAGACCTTAGAAAGAGAGGCAACAACTACCCTCACTACCCTCAACACTCCAATGAAACCAAAAAAAGAGAGGAAGAGGCAAACATCAATGTATTTCACGGCTTGAAAAAGCACAAGGATAAAAACAAGAAAGCCATAACCATGTTCGTAGTGCCTATCATAATTGAAGAATCACCCACTATCAAAAGGGAAGAATATCCCTCTAAAATTCCCATCACATATGAAAGAGGAAGTCCCAAATCTTCCACCTAGAAAGAAAGAGTGCAACTACAAGACTTAAAAACAGTCCTACAGGAGGCACAAACTTCTCTACAGGAGACCTTGACAAAGCTACAGGAGACCAAAAAACTTGATAAAAGGGTAGAAGAAGAGCCAAAGGGAAAGGAGGAAATAACAGAGGCACAAGAACCTGACCCGCAGCCTAGTTGGGGCTCTTACTACAATCTTCTTGAGGGGGGAAAATCATTCCTCAGAAATTTGTAGTCCCACTTTTCTTTGAGTTGGAGAAAGAAAGGATAAGGAGCCATAGATGGATGCAAATATCCAAATCCAAGGGGCTAGAGGATATCGGCCACATGGAGAATAAGCTTAGAGAAATTGGCAAGGGGTTAAGTGTTGTAAGACATAGAGAGGAAATCACCAGAACATAGTTGGAAACAGAAAATGAAATGTTAATAAGAAAACTGCAGGAAAAAGAAACACAATTGGCTTGCATGGCCAACTGGTCTATGGAGGCACTACAGTGCAGAACACTAGGACAATCTTATGGAGTATACCTCAAAGACCAGTGGCTATAGTTTCAGATCAAGACTTTGGCATAGAGAGGCATAATGGATTTTAAGGATTACAGACAGTTCATGGACCTATGTGACCAAATCTCTTCAGAAGACAAGGCAAAAATAACAGAGTTCTATTTGCAAAACATGGCCTTCACAGACATAAATGTGTGGGAGCCCAATGCTAGGCTAAGGGACCTGCAGCTCATGGCCATGGCCTCATGGATGAATCATGAGGAGAAAATGGCAACAGAGATAAAAAATTGATGGCAAGGGAGAAAAATGAACCGTTAATGATCAAGGCTGAGCCATCAAACCCTATGGCTCTCATCAACACTCAGCAGTTGCTTGCAAATAATTCTCAAATTGCCCTTAAATATATCAATAATCAGGCTCAGGCCATTGCACATTTTGAGGACATGGAAATATTGCTTTGGGATGACTATATTCATGATTGGATGAGGAGGTGGAATACACTGCCACACAATCGGAAAATCAGGGAGTATCACTCCCCAACAAGGATGAAAGAAGCATTAAGGAGAGTGCCATTGTACAAGCACTCTATGTTGAATTTGAAGGTCAATTGGATTGGCCTCAAATTGAGTCCCCCACTACTGCTAGGCCTGCTGGAAGGTAGAAAAGAGGAGGAAGAACAACAACAGTGGGAATAGGTGGAAAAAAAGGCAGGATTCCATGATAAAGAAGAGGATCTCACATCAGAAGCATGGGATGTCAGGGAGGCCATCAGGGCCATTAAAGATGAGGAGATGGACTAGTTGCTCAGAGGATGAGCAACACATTCAGTAGGGGGTGATGATGAGCCCCATAAATGGGTAATTATATGGGCTCATTTTGCCTCCTAACTTAGATTAATCCTCCATTCTCATTAGTTTATTGCATGTTTTTGATTATATTTATGCTAATAGAGTGATTTTGGTTGGTCATTATGTCATGAAGTCTAATGTGTGCTTAATGCATATTTTTGGTCAATTTTGGAGACAAAGTCAAACGTTTAATGGACATTTGGTAGCAAATATTTGAAGAAGGAAAGGGAGAGGATTTATAGGAGGGTGTCCCCCTCATTTATGACTTCCTACTTCGAATTATCCTTCAGGAAGCTCAGAGCACAAGCAGCCACATCAATGCACCAAAGAGGCAACCCTCGCAAGTGGAGGATAACTTCTATCTATCTCAAGTTTTGGGAGCCAAGCCTCCCTGATTTTAAGGAAGCTGTTGGGAGTTGCAATTGTATAAGTAGAGAGGCCTAAGGCCTCATTAGGTTGTTGGATGTTAGTCAAATTTTTGAATTTTTGTTGCAGCTTTGCTCTGCTCAATTTCAAGCTTACTTTTGTTGACAGTTTCATGTAATCCTATTATTATTTGGATAATGAAGATGAGATCTATTTTGAGCTAGCACTGAGTCTTCTTAGAGGGCTAAAGCTCTTGGGCTAGGGCCCAATCCAAGCAAGCAAGCTCCTCTTTTCCTGTACTTTTATATTTCATTTCAGTTTATGAATTAGTTGTTGTTAGATAAATTTCTTCCTTGATTAATAATAGGTTTCTTTTGGTGATTTAGAAGGTTGTTTCCATTTCAGTTTGTTGTAGCAGGTTGAAAAATGATAGGAAAAGGATACAAAAAGGCCATCAACAGAGCCTTGGCCTCCTTTCCTCCCTTTGGGACCATGAACTGAGGCCAAAACCCTCTTGCTACCACAAAAGCACAGATCTGCCTTTTCCATAGGATTTCTAGTGTTGCAGTTTGTTAGAAGGTTAATTCATTTTTGTAGATCCATTTCAAAATGCTCATTTCTGTCTTTTAATAAATTTCCTTCCATGCTTTCTTTCCATATAGCATTATTTAGCATTTACTTTCTAGGTTTGAATTTAGATTAGCTTGATGCACAATTGTGTTTTTTTGGTGTAGCTAGTTTCTTTGCTTTCTTAATATCATTGTTGAGTTGCAGTTCTCTTGCAGTAATTTTCTCCTCACACTAATTCATCCAATCATCCATCACCATCTCTCTTTTATCCATGTTCCATCGGTCATCCAAAGTCCCTCATAAATCTGCCTTAATTTTTTGCATTTGTCTCATAAACTTTCCTATCTTTACTTGAACAAGTCCAACCATCTTTCTCTTCCCTAATCCTTCTTGATGAACCCTAGACACCTTAACACATCCTTCTAGCCTTCAGCTACCCTTTCCACCAACTTTCCCATCTTCAAAGCCTCTAAAACAACCCTCAATATCCTCCTGTAGATCCCCTACAACCTCCTATAGATTTTCGTGTAGGTGAATTTTTTAAGTCCGATTGCAGGGAAAGCCTCCAGAAGGCCACCAGAGGCCTCCTAGAACCCATCCAAACCTTCCTACACCTCTGAAAATCCCAAATTTTCCCTCCATTTCCACCTAATCGCTGCCACATCGACCAACAAATAAATTACATTCACGACAATTTCACCTAAAAATACATAAAAATCCAAAAAGATGTTTTTTTCTCATTGCCTTCTAGAAATAGCTTGAGTAGATGTTGCTTACTTCCTAAGTAGGTAATGGCATTAATTTCATGGGTTTTTCATCTCTCTTTCCGCAAAAGTAGAGTTAGTTGGTTAATTAGGGTTTGTTAGGTTTACTTTAAATTTTAGTCTTCTTTCTTTTTCTACAAGTAGAGTAGCCTCTATAGAGTAAGCTTTCCTTTCTTTCATCACATATAAAGCTTCTTTTGTAATTCATTTGACTTGAGCTCCTAGTGATCTTGTGCCAGCTAACCAAGTGACAACCTTTAGTAAGAACTAGTACTTGTGCATACAACACCATCGCTTCCAAGTTTGTTATGAACTACCAAGTTGATAAAAGTAAAGTAGGAAGCCTAGGAGTTGCAGTATTATTGTTGCGATACTTGTGCTCACCAGTTATGAAAATGTTTTTTTTTTTTTTAAGTTTTCGTAATTTCCTGTGGTATTTGTGACTTAGCATGGTTTTTCTCCTTAATTTAAGTTTTTTCATGAGAGGATAAAGTAACACCTGACAAAGTAGTAGTGAACTTTGTGGAATAAGAATAAAATGCATTGAATGAGTCATGGTTAACAATTCTTCCATTGTTATATAACCCAAACTTTCCCACCTTTTTAGTTGAGAAAGGACTAGTTAACACTATCTTGACTAGCAGAGGATATGGTGTTGGATTTATTGAAATAGATGTACATACTGTTGATGCAAATGTTTGTGAATATTATATGCCAAGGCCCTAGACTCTCGTGAGACCTAGAGTTGAAGACTAAGAGTACATGCCTTCAAATATTTCCACTTGAAATGCAAATAAAGGAGATAGAAAAACATATTGAAAATGTCTAAAACATGCCTTAGCATATATAAGGAGCTATTTGATCAATTTCACTATCATGAGAAACTCTATTTGATGGTCTGGAAAAATGTCCAAAATTTTCTGTAGACCTTCCCAGGTCTTCTTGCAAGGAGATACAATGTTCCAAATGATTTTAAGTTAGCCAAGCCATAATAATGAAGTGAGACTTGTGAAACTACCATATTTCTTAAATAACCAAAACCACTTTATTGTTATGAATTTAAAACTTCAACTCTTGCCTGGACATTGCAAGTGTCTAGCAATAATGAAACAAACTATGGAAAAATGATCTCTAAGAGATATATTATCACAAATTATATTCAGGACCAATTTTCCTTTCAACTTGTAGCAGCAGAGGCTTGACACCAAAATTTTACTTTCCAATTACTAAATGTAGACTATAACAATGATACTATATTCTAAACCAACATTTAAAAAGATGAAAGTACTTTTGGATTGAAGAAAAAGTGTTATTTCTTATATCTGCATGTCTACAACACACACACACACACACACACACACACACACACACACACACAATGGAAATAAAACTGAGAAAAATGTAAGAAGTAAAAATTATTACAACCAAGATTTGTAGAGAATCTGTAGTCCCATGGCTTAATTCAGTTTAGAGTTAATCCCACAAATGCTTAATGCAAGAGTTAAGAATAAATTGCAGATAAGATATAAAACAACCATCTACCACCAATTCCATGAACAAAATTGGGGAGATTGATTCAAATGTGAGGTTCCAAAAGTAATAGAGCTTGTGCTCACTCTATGGAAAAACAAGTAAAAACATTATTTATAGTGAAGACTAGAGGATTGGTGTTGGCTGCAAAGTAGAGGGTTAGAGAAATCAGTGGGAATGTGTTGTGGAATTTTTTTATTAGACATTGGATTCTCTTTGCTGAGAATATATTTGGTATCAATGGCCTCTTTTCTCTGAAGGATATCATTTGCAAAGCATTTGATTTCACTCTTCAGGGTTTCTTTGTCCTCAAGATAATTTAGAAAGGATGGAAAAATGTTTATTTTATTATAATATGGAATGATGGAATCTAATGTGATCCAGACATTAGTTGAGATCTTGGCATCAGTAGTAATTAATATTTTGGTGTCTTTGAATTGTTACTGTGTTTCTCGTGTCAATTCCAAGGTTAGATGTCAAGTTCCTATTAGGACAAGGGTTTTGACAAATGGAATCACCTGTTTGAATAAGAATCTTGCTGAATGATTTAAATTTAAAGAACATTCATGAAAAATGATCTTAGTACAAATGTATATGCATGTCTTCCTTGAAATAATAAACATAACAGAGAGTTAAGATAACCCTTGCAATAGTTGAGCCTCAAGAGCGGTACCACTGAGAAGAAGATTTCCAGATGGTTATGGATTTTGAGAATCAAACTGTCAAGGAAAAATAATTCTATCACCTTGAGCATCCATGCTTTAGAGAATTTGAATGGCATTTCCCAATTCAAGGAGTAGGTATCAAGCATAGACTTGCTATCACTAGACCCATTAATGCTTCATGTATGGTGTGATGAGAAAGAGGACTTAATCACACATTCTAGGACTACAATTTTGGCAGACACTTACAATCTTCACTAATGCCCAACAGCTTGGCAATATCTTCTCTAGAACTTTCCATTGGAGGGAAGCTATTTTATGGGATACTGGGTTGTATTAAAAGTCAGCTTGGCTATGCTATATATTCTTCGAGGTAATTGTCTCTTCTAAATTATATCTATGGAAATAAGATTTAATGAGACTTTTATGGGTTAAAATGGAGTTTTGTAAGTGAAATTTTTCAATTTATGGATTAATTATAAAATTAGGTTTATGCTAAGCACCTACTACTTGTTCAAATTAAAATGTTTTTATATTGTCAGTTGATGAAAAAAAATAGAGTTGATCTTGACCTAAAAAATTGTTGATTGGAAGAATGGGCCTTTCCAGTTCAATATTTGTGAGTTGTATGTAGTGAGTAACCATTATGGAAGTACAATAGGTGACCATTACATAGCATACATAAATTTAATAGAGGAGAACTAGTGGTATAACTCTGATGAAAATGACATTTCTCCTATTAGTGAAGATAGGATAAAGACATTTAATGCTTATGTTATTTTCTATAGAAGAGTCAAACGTGAAGATCACTTAGCAAAAAATCGAGGACTATTCACTTCATAGATATTCTTGGAATTAAAGAAAAATTTGACAACAACTCAATTATTAGTATGGAGAAGTTGGAACTATACCATCTATGGTTTTTTTCAGCCTTTATGGTCAATCGGGGAGAAGCTTCTTACTAGCTAACATGATTACATACATTTCCATGGTTTGACATCAGGTGTTGTAATCCATTGTAAAAGTTTTGGAAGAATTTGATCAATCTTATTTCACCATTTATTCTCAATTTATAGAAGAGTCACATTGGCTAAAGCATACAAGTGACAATTCTCTTCTGTGTTGAAGCATAAAAAACCTTATTATGCATAAAAACATTCAAGGGAAAGGAAATCAATCAATCTTGTCTTCAACCAAGGTGACATATTTGAGGAACCATTTTTTTTCACTTGCTAACACTTGTGGTTAGCTGATACCCCTTTAGTAATTTTCCTTTGAGAATTTCAAAGCATAATCAAAGAACTCACACAATGTTCAATTTGATCCTCTAGTGAGGGAAATGTTATAGGTCCATGTAGAGACATAAAGGAAAACCCCAACAGTCTCCTTGCTTATCTGGATCATAATAATAGAGAGAAAAAAAATTCTTAGACAAGGAGGCATTAACATCCATGCTTTTTCCCTAGAAGCCCATGAAAAGTCCTTAGAAATGAAGCTAGCCTTATATCACATTTTTGGAAAAGGATAGAACCTGAGAATAAAAGAAATAGGGAGAATCAAATTGACAATGTTGTAGAATTCAAGAATCAGTGCACAACATTGAAGCCACCTTCCTCATTGAGAGAAGGAACTCAACCTTCTAATTGGATGGAAAAACTATTCCTTTCCTTTTTTACTAGATTTACGTGAAGCATTTTCTGCTACCTCAGGAAGGGGAGTGTTAGTGCCTAATCTACCTCAAGCTGAGAAAGGTAGGATCTAGGGTAACATCAAACCACGCTTAACTTGGTAGCTAGCCCTACCAGGTCAGGAGAGGGCTCTCTCCTGTCAATCTCAGCAAAGATGATCAATGAGGCTTGATATGACTTGAATGAAGACTGATTTTAGGCTAGGTATGAGTGCAAAAGGGTTTGATTGAGTTTGATGAAGTTTTGTTGGCTCAAAAGGAAAGGTAGTTTTTGGGTCTGGGGAATGAGGCTCAGTTTTGCAGAGATCTCAATGGGGCAAGGTAGGCAATTGATTTGATGCTTCAAATTGAATGAAATGGAGAGATTTAGATAGGTGAGGAGTTGAAGAGGGCAAGAAAACCTCAGAGATCCTCTTCAAACATATAAAAACATAAATAACTAAGCAAACCGTAGGTAGAGCATTGTAACTTCAATGGATTCTACCTTTATCCTTGTTTGTTTTAGTTAAGATGAAAAAAGAGAGCGAATGGCATATATAAAACACAAGTAAAATTACATTTACATAAGGAAACACAATATCAAAGCAAGATTCCACATGAATCCCATAGAGTGATACAAACCCTGGTCTATTCCTTAGCCAAAACTGTTGAAAAATGTACACAATGAAGCTCCAAGCTTTCTCAAAAGTCCAACCTTTGCTAATGACTGAAAAATCAAAAGATATAGGAAAAAAAACACTCATCCTAGCCTCTAGGGGTTGAACTCATAAGTTTAGGAGCTGTTCCAACAAATTATAAATTGATAAAAATTAGGCAGTGGAACAGCTTGCCTCTAAAAATTAGGGAACGGATTCATTCAGTTGCAAACTACTTTTTCATGGATGAATCTACCTCTATGAGTGAAAATTTAGAATAATTACATCAAGATCCATCAAATTAAATTAAATTACATCATGAGTTTGACATTTAGAAGGAGAAAAGTCAAACTAGTAAGAAACTAGGTGAAAAGCAGAGTATTTTTGGTCAAACTGAGCAAAATTTCCCCAATGCGCCGTGCTGATTTTCCTATGCATAATGCCTTTTTGTAGCTGCTTTTGGAGGCCTTCACGGTGTCAAAATTTACTTCAAGTGTGCGTTTGGAAAGGTATGCCTTTCTACTTTCTAGAACAAGTGGAAGTTGTGAATTTGGCCTCCATTTACACCTCGAAAATTGAGTTCTCGCAACACTGCTCCCTGTGTGTCCAAAAAGGGGCAGAAAGGTCATTTTTGGGGTGTTTTTGACCTTTTTGGGGGCTCAAAACATGTCAAAATTTGTTGGCCAATTGTGAGCATGCATATTTTTTCATGAAAAATCCAAAAATTCTGAGTTTTCATCAAAAGGAGCCTCCCATCAAAAGCGAGCACCAGGTGGCGTGGCGCATTGGGCAGAAAAACCTGTGTTTTGGCCCAAAAATTCCAAAATTGCAAAAAGTGTCCCAATTTTTTTGAAATTTGGGCTAAGTGTCGTCCATTAAGTGTTGTGCTGGGCTAAGGAAGATTTAGCCAAGATCTGAAGTCTATCTTGCTCTTTTTTCTTCCTCGATGCTTTCTTCAACTTGGCCTTCAAAACCCAGTTTCTTGCTTTGCACACCTTGTTTCTCGCCAAGTAATTATGGGCCATGTGCCTCAAAATAGTTTTCTCGTTGTTGGCCTTCTCTAGCATCCTTTCCCAAGTGCAAGTTTATTCTCTGAAGCTGAGATTCATGATCAACTTGAATTTATTGCTCAAGTGTGGTTAATTTGATTTTCCTCCTCTTGGTAGCTTGCCGATTTTGCCTTCATGTTTTTGAGCTCCATGGATGAGTGGGACTGATGAGGGGAGGGTTTGATGCTAGCTATAGGATTATAAGGAACAAAATGGTTTAGGGGATGATATCTAGGGTTTGGGATGGAAATTAGGGTTTTGGGGATATTTGACTAGGGTTTGGGAATGGGATTAGGGATTTAGGGTTAGTTGATTAGGGATATGGGAAATGTGGAATGGGTAGATGAGAATGTAAAGAGAGGGAGAAAATGATTGAGGGAATGAAGGAGTGAGGGAGTGAGAAATGACTAGGAGTGGAAGTAGTAGCAAGAAATACAACTCATAAACCCTATGCAATTGTTTTTTGACAAAAAATGCAAGGAGGTAGGGTTTTAATTTTTATCCATTAAATCACCATAAGCACCAAGAGAAATTCATTCATTGGTCATGGAGGGATGTTAAATTACTCGGGAAATGAAGAATTTAGCAATTTGAGGGTCTTTGGAGGAATATTTGAATGGATTTCAGGCTTTTTAGCCTAATGCGCCGTGCCATCTCAATGCGTCGCGCAAGTTCATTTTTTACACTGCAGAGGGCTGCCCAATGCATAGCGCCATCTCAATGCGTAGTGCCTTTTTGCAGGAGAATTTTGGAAGCCTTAATAGTGTCAAAATTGGGCACATGATAGCTCTTTGGAAATATTATTGAGTCTTCTTTCCAACCCAACTGGAATTTTTCAATTTGGAATTCATTTCTTTGTCAAAAATCAAATCTCCCAAGACTGGTCAAAATGTGCAAAATGAGGCTGCCTAAAGGCAAAGTGCTATTGCAGTCAACGTTTAAAGATATTCCTCAACCCCAAATTGAGCTCATGATAGCTCATTAGAAATATATTTCTGTCTAGTTATTATTTGACTCATCAAGAAAGTAATTAGGCCAACCAAGCTAGGAGAAATCGTGATTTTCCCAAGGTCACTTCAGAGGTGCATCAATTCTCCTGAGGCAATTGTATTTTTGACATTTCTCTAAAACCATGACACCTGTGTAAACCGTGAAGGAGGTTTTTCTTCCTTGGCCTATTTTGGACAAAATCCTCTCTCAGGTTTCTCAAATTCATCTTTTATGGTCTAGAAACATCATTGGAGTAAAACCTATCCCGATGTGTGGAATAGGGGATTTGTCGAAATGAAGTGAAATGAAGGGGATAAGGGGCTTCTAAATTCTTGAGAAAATTTTTGGAAGTAGGGTGGGATGTTAGAAAGTATGGGAAAGTTTAATTTTAAATATTGAGTGAGGCGAAAGGGTCCAAAAGGGAAAAACACAGGTCTAGCTTAGAAAATTGTCAAGTTGTAGCAAGAAACTAGGTTTGTGGAAAAATGAGGAATTTGGGGGATCTCAGTGATGGGAAGTGTTTAATAAGGTACATTAAGGATAGGGGAAGGTGTATGAACATCACGATACAATTTTTATTGATGATTTGACCATCCAAGAGAAATTACCTTCAAAACCCTAGGAAAGGGAAATGAACCTTACCTAGGCACAACTGAAGCATGAACAAGGTGTAAAATGACCCATTGGAACCTGACATGATGATGAAAAACATCTGAATTATGGTACAATAAGCTGAATGGTGACATGGACCGACATTTGGACAACTTTGAAAGGAGTAAAAGAAAACCCTAGATTTAATACCTAGTGACCAAATTTTACTTGAAGATTCACTGAAATGACAAAATTTGACCTTGACACTTTAAAATCACTTTGTAAGAGCATGTTTGATCACTGGAGGAAGGCTGCAAAGACTAACACTAACATTGTCTCCAATGAGGATGGTAGCTCCTTAGAGGTGCCAAGAACAACAGATCTTTGGGAGAGCAGACCAATGCCTTATCCATTGGGCAATGGAGTCAAAAACTCACGCTGAAATGTATGACTGAAACTGATGACTTGATGACACAAACTGACTCTCACTCAACTAAAAACTGACTCGATACTTAAACACAACCGACAAACTAGAAATGATGCTCAAAGTAGAGCTTATTCATCAAAACCTACTCTAACAGTTTCATTCCTCACTTGATCAAGCGAAATGAAACAACCAATGCAACCAAGTAAATATTCCGGCTGTTGTTTGAATTCTCCGCAAGTGATTGCTTATGAAAAACAAGAGAGAACTACTAAAAGGCAACTCCCATGAAAACTTGTGAACAGATCTGTTGAATACTATGGATTCTCTATCCGCCTCCAAAAGCACTGCATAAGGTTCTCGAAATTCATGCACACTGGGACTTAGCTCATCTAATGGATTACTTCTCTTCTCTTCATACCATGAATGCAAACTTTGATCTGACAAAGAAATTGGATGCCAGATCAAGTTTGTATCAATACTTTTTTCAAGCTCACAGATAGGAGAAGGGATTTGACTACAGACATTATCCAACACATCAGCTATTGGATCGTGAAAAACTTGAAAAGGATGTTGCAACCCATTTTATATTGGTTCCAATGAGATTGCATGACTTTCTACAGGTTTCTCAGTTGAAGATATACTATGTAGTTTTCCCTTCAGAAACTAAAATGATTCAAAACAGAAAGGTACAGAATCATCTTGTATCATTTGATCATATCTTCCAGCTTCCAAGTCTTCATCTGCAACTTGACAATCAATGGAATTCGGGGCTGCAAATCTGGATATGAGAAGTCTTGAACAAGGTTTTCATTGTCCTCAAGATGGTCCAAATCAAGACTTGTCGATAGTTGATTTCTGATTGCATTAATGTTGTCTCTGATGAACTGAAACGAAGCAAAACAAAAAGGTAAAGATCCTTCGCTTACTTCAAAATTTGCTGCACTTTCCTTGTCACTATCATAGTTGATATGCATCGGTTGATCACTGTACTCGAGCTATTGAAAGTGAACTTATTCCTTCCACAAGCTAGCTGCTGATTTGTTTGCAAGATTAGCTTTTGTTTAGAGAACATAATCATCATCATACTGATCAAACTGAGGCAAATCGTTAGTATAAAAGACATCATCAAGCATACATGTCATATCAACAGATCTCTCTTCTCCAAGATGATCTATAAAAAAATCATTATCAGATCTATGACAACTAGGATAAGAAAGAAAATGTTTTGAAATAGCCATTTGTTCTTCTTCAATTAGCGAGCCATGGGCTTGAACATTATACTCATTCGTTGTGATGATCCTTTGCATCATCTCTTCCACTGCACTTACCAAAATGTCAAGCTTTACCTCTAAAGATGTTGATTCCTCTAGATCTATGTTTTTCATCTCTTCTTCCTTCAACCTTGCCCTTCGGATCAGAAAATGAGCCTATACATCTACTGCACTGTTCTTCATCTCTTCAAGTGTTGCAAGGTTCCTTTCCCTCAGCTAAAACTCCATTTCCAGATCAAAGGCTTTTGGGTAGTGCAAGAGAGCAGATACAGAAGGAGGTCTTATATTAACAGGCATCGAATAATAAACTTGGTTAAATATGACATAAAATTATTGTACTGTCTCTCTTGATTGTCTTTTCAGCTGGTTATACTCTTCTATAATCAAGAAAGGGTTCTATCTTACCACCCACTTGTCGAGGAAAACTTTGATGAACTGCTGGAAATTTGAGATGCTTGCATCAGGCAGGGTTTTGAACCAACTCTTGACTTTGCCTTGCAAAGAAAGAGCAAAAAGCCTAATACTAACATCTTCTTCATCAACTCCCAAAAGGTCAAGAAAGGACTCAAAATTCAATATCTATCTCTCAACAGTGATATTGTCGCGTTCACCATCAAATCTTGGTAGATATAGATCATGATTTTTAGGGAAAGTATGGGATATAGGAGGTAAAATCAGAGGCTTGTATCGATTTGGAATTTTACAAGGTATAGGGGTATGTACAGAAAGTATAGAATTAGTATTGGTCTCATTAGGCTCATCAGTTTGAAGATGGTCATCACAAAATTCAAAAAAAGGGTCTTGATCAAGCTCAAAGGCATGCAAGTCTTTGGTATTTACAATCTTCAAAGGGAAGGAATAAAATGCAGGTTGAGGATCTCTTCTCAAACATAGTATACTTTGCAAAGCCTTCTTGACATTATCAGGAAAAGAGAAGAAACAATTTATAACAAAGAACAAAATGTCTTGGATGAAATTCCAACTTGAATACCTGATCTTTCCGTATTGTCCTTCCATGTTTTTGCTGGTTGGGTTCATCCTCTAGTGGAGTCTTTGGATCTGATCTCGAAAATGATTTGGAATTCCCAGGTGAATGATTTCAGCCTTTCCGGTGTCTGATCCTTGTCCACCATCAACAATTAGATTTGAACTTGATACATGTTACTGGGGAAATTTTCAAGTCAGATGTTCAACTTATAAGACTAGACTCGAGATTGACTGAAGCAACTTTTATCTACTTATGCACTCGCAAAGAAATGTGTAGTTCAAAGGCTTCCTGACATAACTTCAGGCTCCATTTGTAGTTTATAAAGAAATAACACTAACAAAAAAATAAAATTTCTTCCCTAGCAAAGTTTCCACTATGTTAGTGCCTAAGTCTACCTCAGGTTGAGAAAGGTAGAAACTAGGGTAACATCAAACCATGCTTAACCTGGTAGCTAGCCTACCAGGTCGGGAGAGGGCTCTCTCCTGTCAATCTTAGTAAAGATGATCAATGAATCTTGAGATGACTTGAATGAAGACTGATTTTAGGCTAGGTATGTGTGCAAAAGGGTTTGATTAAGTTTGATGAAGTTTTGTTGGCTCAAAAGGAAAGGCAGTTTTTGGGTCTGGGGAATGAGGCTCAGTTTTGCAGAGATCTCAATGGGGTAAGGTAGGAAATTGATTTGATACATAAAATTGAATGAAATGGAGAGATTTAATAGGTGAGGAGTTTAAGAGGGCAATAAAACCTTAGGGATCCTCTTCAAATAGCTGAAAACATAAATAACTAAGCAAACCCTAGGTAGAGCACTGCAATTTCAATGGATTCTACATTTATCCTTGTTTGTTTTAGTGAAGATGAAACAAGAGAGAGAATGGAATACATAAAACACAAGTAAACTTACATTTACAAAAGGAAACATAATATCAAAGCAAGACACCACATGAATCCCATAGAGTGCTGCAAACCCTGGTCTATTCCTTAGCCAAAATTGTTGAAAAATGTATACAATGAAGCTCCAAGCTTTCTTAAAAGTCCAACTTTTGCTAATGACTAAAAATCACAAGATATAGGCAAACAACCACTCATCCTAGCCTCTAGAGGTCGACCTCATAAGTTTAGGAGCTGTTCCAACAAATTTTAAACTGAGAACTAAAAATTAGGCAGTGGAATAGCTTGCCTCTAAAAACTAGGGAACTGATTCATTTAGTTACAAACTACTTTTTCATGGATGAATCTACCTCTATGAGTGAAAATTTAGAATAATTACATCAAGATCCATAAAATTACACAAAATTACATCATTATTTTGACATTTAGAAGGATAAAAGTCAAACTGTCAAGAAACTAGGTGAAAAACAGAGTATTTTTGGTCAAACTAAGCAAAATTTCCCCAATGCGCCGCGCTGATTTCCCTATGCATAGTTCCTTTTTGCAGCTTCTTTTGGAGGCATTTGTCGTGTCCAAATTTTCTCCAAGTGTGCTTGTTGGAAAGGTATGCTTTTTGAATTTCCATAATGAATGGAATTTTTGAATTTGGCCTCCATTTGCCCCTCCAAAATTGAGTTCTCCCAACACTGCTTCCTGTGTGTCCAAAAATGGGCAGAAAGGTCATTTTTGGGGTGTTTTTGACCTTTTTGGGGGCTCAAAACGTGTCAAAATTTCTTGTACATTTGTGAGAATGCATATTTTTTCATGAAAAATCCAAAAATGCTGAGTTTTCATCAAATGGATCCCCCCATCAAAAGTGAGCGCCAGGTGGCGCGACGCATTGGGCAGAAAAACCTGCGTTTTGGCCGAAAAATTCCAAAATTGCAAAAAGTGTCCCAATTTTTTTGAAATTTGGGATACATGTCCTACATTAAGTATTGTGTTGGGCCAAGGAAGCTTCAGCCAAGATCTAACGTCTATCTTGCTCTTTTTGCTTCCTCGATGCTTTCTTCAACTTGGCCTTCAAAAACCTGTTTCTTGCTTTGCACACCTTGTTTCTCGCCAAGTAATGATGGGCCATGTGCCTCAACATAGTTTTCTCATTGTTGGCCTTCTATAGCATCCTTTCCCAAGTGCAATTTTGTTCTCTCAAGTTGAGATTCATGATTAGCTTTAATTTCTTGCTCAAGTGCGGTCAATTTGATTTTCTTCCTCTTGGCAGCTTGCCGGTTTTGCCTTCATGTTTTTGAGTGCCATGGATGAGTGGGACTAATGAGGGGAGGATTTGATGCTAGCTGTAGGATTTTATGGAATGAAAGGGCTTATGGGATGATATCTAGGGTTTGGGATGGAAATTAGGGTTTTGGGGATATTTGACTAGGGTTTGGGATAGTGGGATTAGGGATTTAGGTTTAGTTGATTAGGGATATGTGAAATATGGAATGGGTAGATGAGAATGTAAAGAGAGGGAGAAAATGATTGAGGGAATGAATGAGTGAGGGAGTGAGAAATGGCTATGAGTGGAATTAGCAGCAAGAAATACAACTCATAAACCCTATGCAATTGTTTTTTGACAAAAAATGCAAGGAGGTAGGGTTTTAATTTTTATCCATTAAATCACCATAAGCACCAAGAGAAATTCATTCATTGGTCATGGAGGGATGTTAAGTTACTTGGGAAATGAAAAATTTATAAATTTGAGGGTCTTTGGAGGAATATATGAATGGATTTTAGGTTTTTTAGCCAAATGCACCGTGCCATCTCAATGCGTCGCGGCAGTTCATTTTTTACACTGCAGAGGGCTGCCCAATGCGTAGCACCATCTCAATGCATAATGCCTTTTTTCAGGATACTTTTGGAGGGCTTTCTAGTGTCTAAATTCGGCACTGGATAGCTTGTTGGAAATCTTGTTGAGTCTACTTTCCAAACCAACTAGAATATTTCAATTTGGAGTTCATTTTCTCTTTCAAAAATCAAATCTACCAAGACTGGTCAAAATGTGCAAAATGAGGCTGCCTAAAGGCAGAGTTCTCTTGCAGTCAACTTTTGAAGGTCTTCCTCAACCCCAAATTGAGCTCATGATAGTTAATTGGAAAGATATTTGTGTCTAGTTATCATTTGACTCATTAAGAAAGTAATTAAGTCAACTAAACTAGGAGAAATCTTGATTTTCCCAAGGTCACTTCAGAGGTGCATCAATTCTCCTGAGGCAACTGTATTTTTGACATTTATCTAAAACCATGACACTTCTGTAAAACGTGAAGGCAATTTTCTTCCTTGGACTATTTTGGACAAAAACCTCTCTCAGGTTTCCAAAATGCATCTTTTCTTGCTTAGAAACATCATTGGAGTAAACCCTATCCCGATGTGTGGAAGAGGGGATTTGTTGAAATGAAATGAAATGAAGGGGACAAGGGGCTTCTAAATTCTTGAGAAAATTTTTGGAAGTAGGGAGGGATGTTAGAAAGTAGGGGAAAATGTAATTTAAAATATTGAGTGAGGGGAAAGGGTCCAAAAGGGCAAAACACAGGTCTAGCCTAGAAAAGTGTCAAGTTGTAGCAAGAAACTAGGGTTTGTGGAAAAATGAGGAATTTGGGGGATCTTAGTGATGGGAAGTGTTTAATAAGGTACATTAAGGATAGTGGAAGGTGTATGAACATCAGGATACAAGTTTTGCTGATGATTTGACCATCCAAGAGAAATTACCTTCAAAACCCTAGGAGAGGGAAATGAACCTTACCTAGGCACAACTGAAGCATGAACAAGGTGTAAAATGACCCATTGGAACCTGAAATGATGATGAAAAAACTCTAAATGATGGTACAATCAGCTGAATGGTGACATGGAATGACATTTGGACAACTTTAAAAGGAGTAAAATCAAACCCTAGACCTAATATCTAGTGACCAAATTTTACTTGAAGATTCACTGAAATAATAAAATTTGACCTTGACAATTTAAAATCACTTTGTAAGAGCATGTTTGATCATTGGAGGAAGGCTGCAAAGACTAAAACTAATAGGGAGGAGAGGAAGATTCTTCAAGAGGGGAATTAAATGCTCTCCTACTCACTGCAGTGAGATACCTCAGGGGATCAGTTGATACAGTACTTCTGGAAGAACTTGCTACCATGTCAGAGCTCTATCAAAAATTAAAATTTTCAGCAGTTGCAATCAACATGGATTCATGAATGGCATTATGAATATCAAGAATCTCATTGCTAGCTGGATTAGCTGAAGAAAACCGACTATTCATGTTCCACATTCGTCCTATGGCAACTCATTGAGGCTCACACTCACTCCCTGGATGCCTATACTGAAAAATATTAGGAATCTACATGGCATTTGAATCGAAATATTTAGCAAATATGATCCATAGTTGAGCAAGAAAGTTGAAAAGCCTTAAATAGTAAATCAATGCACACATCCACGTATATCAGTATGAGGGGCATTAATGCCTTCCATGTATAATGTTTTACAGTAGAAATAGGGATAAAATATGCAAACAAGGTCACTCCATTATGTTCTTGTAAAGAGAATATATCAAATTCACGTCACATGACAATTTTCAAAGAAGAAACAAATGACAAGAAATAACAAAAAGACATCATGAAACAACTGGAAAACAATAAAATAATTAAGCCACGAGCATTGCCTCAAAATAGAGTGGGATGTGCACAAAGGCCAAATTAGAAGGATAACAAGCAATTTCATTTGAGAGGTTAAGTTCAATGTTGCACAGGGACACATGCCTCAGGGTGGATGCCCCTACGTTTCCCAAACTCCATAGGTGCATTGCGCCTTGGGAAACATTGCACTTAAAAAAATGTTTCCCCAGTGTCAAGACACGTTTCCCAAAAGATGTTTCTGGTCAACCCCCTCAAAAAGGGGGCCATATGAATAACAAGTACACACAGATCTAAACACTCAATATTTCATCTGCATTCAATAGCGAAAGAAAAATAATCCACAGTGATGGCACAAGTCCTAGTAGACTGTTAACGAATTAGCAATAATCCATCCAGACGATCTTATTTATAGATGAGATATTGTGGTTGAAATCTGTCCTAGAGGAGTACACCCTAATCTGCATCAGAGAACCATTCCTTGGAAGGTGTGCTCATTAGAAGGGAGTGAAATTATGCATGCATATCTCTCTTCCAAGGATCTACGCCCCATCTATTCTTGGAATATTTCACATGCAAAGCATTGTAAATAAAACATAACAAAAATATACTTAACGATAAAAATAGAAGCTATTATAAAGAAAGAAAAGCATGTATTATTCTAAATTTATGACAGTAGTTAAAATTGGAATAAACCTAAGGCTATTGCAAATATGCACCCTCTAATATTTCCTACATATCCACTGCTACTGTACCTCCCACACTACCGTGACTCAACATCCCATGAATGTGCACAGAATACCAGGCGATATTGTCATCACTATTGCACCATGATGAAGAAGATCATCTCTTTGACTCATATATATGGAAGTATACTAGGTGACCATTACATAGCATATGTAAATTTAATAGAGGAGAACTAGTGGTATAAGTCTGACGACAACCACATTTCTCCTGTTAGTGAAGATAAGATAAAGACATTTAATGCTTATGTTATTTTCTATAGAAGAGTCAAACTTGAAAATCACTTAGCAAAAAATCGAGGACTATTCACTTTATAGATATTATTGGTCTTAAAGAAAAATTTGACAACAACTCAATTATTAGTATGGGGACATTGGAACTAAACCATCTGTAGTTTTTTGCAGCCTTTATGGTCAATCGGGGAGAAGATTCTTGATAGCTAAGGATTCCCTTTTCCCTGCTAAATCTTATAACATGAAAGTTGATGGACCTATGATTTCAACAATTTGGAATGGTCTAAGCCACATTCATTGGAATTTAGAATGTTTTCCTTTTTCTTCGTGAGACTTATCCCATTTTAATATTAAATCCCTGATGTGAAAATCCTTCCTAGATACCATGCTTGAATCGAAGGAAGCCTTTACTAATGCTTGATGATGAGCGTGTGTGATCTTAGCTTGTTCTTGTTGTTCTTCTAGCTTAAGGATATGTAATTGTCTTAGTTGTAAAGATGAAGTTGGTGTTTCGTCAATAAATTGAACTAAGGCCAAAGAAGGAATTGCTAAATGAGTTGGGAGAGCTGCTTCTTTCCCATAAACTAAATGAAAGGGAGAAGTGACAATGGAATCCTTTTGAGTTATTCGGTCTGCCCACAGAACATACATAAAAGATTTGCGCCAACTTTTATGATTCTGATCAATGGTTTGCTTAATGATTTTGATCAAGTTTTTGTTTGTTGATTCAGCTAAGCCGTTCCCTTGTGGGTAATAATTGGCAGAATATTTAAGCTTAAAACCTCTTTTAAGTGCAAATTCAGTCATAGCATTGCCAGAAAAATATGATGCATTGTCAAACATTAAAGTAGAGGGTAGACCAAACCTGGTGATTATTAACTGGTCTATGAAATCAATGATGTGTTCAACATTAGCTGTCTTGAGAGGAACTGCTTCTACCCATTTAGTAAAATAATTTGTAGTTGTAAGGATATACCTATGTTGTTTAGAAGAGTAAGGAACAATCTCACCTATTATATCCAATCCCCACTTATCAAAGGGTTGATCGATGTTGATTGGTTGCAAAGGCAATGATGGTTTCTTTTGTCTCCTGGCAGTAGTTTGACAAACTTGACATTTCCTTACATAGCTATGTGCATCTTTAAATAGTGTAGGCCAATAGTATCCTGCATGAAAATTTTTATGTGCTATAGCCTCTCCTGCATAATGTCCACTTGTTGGTCCATCATGGAGTTCCTGTAACACCTTTTCAGCTTCAGATTTCTCAAGACATCGTAGAAGAACATAATCATAATTCATCCTAAAAAGCACATCATTTTTGAGTTGATAGTGCTTGGCTTTCAATCTTAGAGCTCTTTTATTTGTATAATTCAGATTTGAAGGAGCATATCCATTTTTTTGATAAAATATGATGTCAGCATACCTCTAATTAATATCGTTTAGGCTTACCTCATACATCTGTACCTCTTGATTTGAAGATGTTATTTCAGAAATAAGCGATGCTCCAACCAATATCTTGCAAAAGCCTTGACCTTTTACAATATTTGCTGGTTTGATTTCAGCGTCATATTCTTGTAGGGCAGTGACCCAATTTGCTCTCTTTTCACTCACATCTTTTTGTACTAAGATATTTCTTACCACTGGAAATGGTACTATGATTTTTGTATGCGTTTTAAGAAGAAAGGGTCTAAAATGTTTGATTTCTTTGAAAATAGCATAAGCTTGTTTCTCAATGTCAGAATAATTTAATTCAGCCCCTTGCAAATTTGAACTTAAGAAGGCAATTGTTGCTTCTACTTGATCCTAATTGGCTTGAGTAAGTATTGTAGCGTATGATTTCTCAGAGGCAAATGTGTACAAAATGAAAGGATCGGAAAAGTTTGGAGTTGCTAGGGACGGGGGATTGACAATCGCTTGCTTAATCAGATTGAACACTTCATATTCTTTTTGGCACCATTTAAAGAGTCATTTCTTCTTGATCATTGCTTGTAATGGTGACACAATCTTTGAGAAATCTGGAACAAATCGTTTAACAAAATTAATCTGGCCAAGGAAGGATTGCATGGCTTTCTAATTATGTGGTAAGGATATTTCGGAAATCTCCTTAATTCTATCGCGATCAATATAGATTCCATATTTTGACACTATAAATCTAAGAAGTTTTCATTCACTTAATGCAAAAAATGACTTTTTTGGATTAAGCGAAATCCCATACCTTTGACAGCATTGAAAGATTTGCTTTAAGTCTCTGAGGTGATTGCCACATTTTTTAGAATAACTGTTATGTCATCCAAGTAAATCACCACTGATTTGTTTACTAATCCCTTAAACATGATATCCATGGCCCTTTGAAATATTGCGCTAGCATTAATCAGCCCAAAGGGAATCTTTTGATATGCATAAGTACCCCATTTGGTTTTGAATGTGGTTTTTAGCTGATCGTCAAGATGGACCAAAACTTGGTTGTAGCCAGAGAAACCATCTGAAAAGGACATTAATTCTGATCCTGCAACTGCTTGCAATATTTGTTCCATGGGAGGAAGGGGAAAATTATCCTTTTGGCAAGCTTTGTTAAGATTTCGAAAGTCAATACAAATTCTAATATCTCTATTTTTCTTTCTGACTGGGACCATATTGGAAACCCATCTAGAATGTCGAACGGGAAAAATAATTTTGGCTTTCAATAATTTATTGAGCTTAGATTTAATCTGATTTTCCAGATTAGGATGGATCATCCTCAACTTTTGCTGGACAGGTTTTCCATCAGCTATCATAGGGATAGTATGCTAAATAATCGAAGTGTCGTAAGTTTTAAGGTCATCATAATTCCAGGCAAATACACTTTTGTATTATTTCAGGAGACGAATAAAGGCTATTTTTTCTTCTGGGGCTAGGCCAAGACCTAGGTTGATATTCTATGGCTTAGTATATGTTCCTAGATTTACTAATTCATTGTTCAGAGTTGAACTCTGAAGTTTTGAATTGGTAGACCTTTTAAATCTGTTTTTCAAATCATATAGGTCTTCCAACTTGACCAAAAATTTTGGTGTAGCATTATTAGTTCTCTCTTGCTATATCTGCTTGTCATGTTTGTCCTCATCAATTATCTAATTGGTGTAAGATCCTTCTGATGTTAGTGTGGAGCGCTTGAAAGGTATGATTTTTGAATAGTAATCTAGTGGTTTTCTAATGAGTTTCTTAACCTTTTCTGCATTATAAGTCTAGAGAATAAAAGGATTTTGATAAATAGTGTAAAAATGGACAAACGAAGCTCAATCACCAATAATCGATGTTTTCTATGCAGAAGGACGCGGAAACAGGGGAGCATCAAGCAGAAACA
>APFE030133588.1:10277-66873 GCA_000404065.3 Pinus taeda
TTTCGACCAAGGATGAGTAAGAGATCATCATTCTCCAAGTGGAAGCAGGAACTATCAGAGAGAAGACACTAATCAAGATCCCAAAAGATGACTCACCTCTCTGTAATCATCTATATATGGATCCTCATCACAGAGATCCAGAGGCTGGAATTTTGTATCTTATAGAGAAGTGTTGTTGGTATTCTGGTGTACATTCACAGTGTTGGGTGATCTAGCTTTGCTTGAGGTGAAGAAGGGTTTCTTAGCTGGAAGATGATGCTGGGTCAGAGCACATGGTTGTAATCTTCTTGCTACTTTTCATCTGAATAAATCTATTCTTGTTTCCTTCCATATTCTTGTGTACTTGTTTATATATGCATGTATATGGTTAATACAAATCTGATCTTGTATTATTTATGAATTTAGATTCTTGTTTCTTGCATGGTAGTATGTTGTTGTGATTTCAGAGATTCCTTTGAAGTGGGGCAGACAAGAAGAAGCGGCGAAGCTCTATCAAGAAAGAGAGGAAATCAAGCGCAAGACTCAGGTTGGTCTTCTTGGTCTTCCTCTCGTCTATTTTCATAAAAGGGAAAAATAATAGACTTTGATTGTTTGTTTCTAAGATAGCCACCCATCTTAGTGGGAATAGCAGCATCCGAGTGGACACTATTCCCGGATAACAACATCTAACCAGAACTTGGGCTTTGAGCCCCAAAACATGCTATGGGGGATTCTATGCCCAACAACAATCCATACTACTTTCTTCAAAATTCTGGCAACCAGTCTCCTAGCCTCCCAGAAGAAATTGTGCAAACTTTGCCTATCAATCCCTAGTTATGTGTTATGTCATTCCCCTAATTTTCTTTGGTTTTCGTTGACATATTTATTGTGATGCATGTTGCTTTGTATCCAGATATTTCAGGTGTTCATCTGCCTATTAGCAGCATAGGATCAATGATCTCTAGGAGAGTAGGATCAAAGGACACTAATGGAAGTGCAACTGGGGTAGAATTTGAATGGGTGTCCTTCAAGTCTACCAATCTATGAAGATACCAAGTTATTTCTAGAAAAGGACATCAAGCTGAAATGACAAGAGGTCAATAAAGCATTGTAAGCACTATTCGGGAATATCTCAAAGACCACAAGTTGTATGTGAACAGTCACAAGTATGGCTTGTAGCATATTGCATGCAAATAGCTTGCGTTCCCATGCACAGACATGATACACTAGATCGTCTCACACACTGATTGTGAGCCGATGACCTTGAGCAGTGCCAGTGGGATGAAAATTGCAACCTTTTGGGTGCAATATTATGATGAAATGTATCAGATGTCAGAGCCCATGATTATCATGGAGACTCCCGTAAGCTTACCCAATAGTAATGCCAACTCCAGAGACATTTTGAAGAACTAGGTAATGGATCCAGCTAGATTCAGGATGACACCCAACTAGATCTACAAGGTGAAGATATTGTGGAGGGCGTATCAATACTTGGTCATATTTTCATGTTGAATGTATGGCCAAGAAAGCATAGAAACCTTCCCATAGAGTTGGGTGATCGTGATGGACCAACTGGCCAGAGAAGGAAAGTCATGTAACTGGTCTGGCATGTTGGCTCATTAGCTGAAAGAACATATAACAAAGGCTCGAAAATCACCTGAAGGTATGCAACCAGAGATATACATGTTCGCCTACATCTTAGATGCCATCTATGCCTAACAACAGTTCCCAGGCTTGAAGTGGGCATGGTCATTGGCGGAGACTATCGTAAACACGTATTGTAAGTTGTTGTCTGAATGCAGCTTTAAAGGAGTTATCACACGGATATCTGATCATTTTTTCACCCTAGTTTAAAAGATGATATTCGAATAGGATCCACCCTGCATGTCGAAGGCAACAATGGAGGCACTGATAGGCATTGCCGATTGGTATGCCTCACCATCTGGCACCTTCATACAAATGTTGAGCGTGGAGAAGACTCTACATGTTCTACCAAAGTCTTCCTTGGACATACTCATCATGCAGGAAGTAGCATATCACATCTCGGTAGGATTAAAAACTAGACTGCATGAGAAGAAGAAGGCACCTTAGCCCTGTCTTCTGTTGCAAATTGGGTTATACGATATTCAGAGTTTGAAGTGAGCGGATGTCGAAGTAGAGTAGATGAATAAGTATTCATTCGACCTCTGAAGTTACAATCCATATGACCAAAATTGTCTTTTGAAAGATCATTGCACGATATTACAGTTCAACTGGATCCATGGAGCATTTGATTTGGCGGAGGAGGACCCATGGAGATATTGCTACAGTTTTTCGAAATCCAATGAACAGGTTGGCTTCGATGTGAAGTGGTTAACAAAGCAAAGTGAAGCAACATCCTGGAGAGAACCATCACCAGAAGTAGCAACAGTAGTAAAAGTAAGCATACCAATGTGTGACAAGGGCAAGAGGAAGATTGTTGATCGCATGGTGGAAGACTAAAGTTGTAAGTTTCGAGCAGATCCACTTGTGAAGAAGGCAGCTTTGGCTATAGAGGCAAAGAGTTAACAATGTGACAAGCGAATCACGCAAAGTCAGAAGGAGAAGAGAAGAATGGAGGAAATAGAGAAGGAGTTGCATGAGCTGAAGGAGAAACACCGAAAGGAACAAGAGCTATGCAAACAAGAGAGGGAAGCATAGCAACCAGGTGTAGCAAGGGGTGCAACATGTGCAAACAAATGAAACAATGCTCGTATAGGTAGTTGAATCATTAGAACAACTGGAATTAGGTAGATAGGGTGAACCATCGCAGGAGAAAGACTTCGCTCGTGAGATAGAGAAATCACTTCAACAGTTGGATACATATATGGAACAATGGGCATTGGAATAGGACATCGACCTTATGCCTCATCACCAAGAGGTCAAATTACCCACTTCATCGCATCTAGAAGATAAGCAAGTCTCAAGAAACCAAGGAGGTACTCAGATCCTTGGAGATCAGCTGGAAGGACAGATGCACAAAATCTCATTCAACAAGTCTCAACATATAGTTGTGCAGTCTTGTAGAGTGTCGACTTCAGATGATCATACATCTCCTGCGCAAGTTGAGAAATGAGTGATCATGTCTGACATACACAAACATCTAGTAGCCTTGGCTGATGCTACTAGAGTGTATGCTGAAGCCACTATCTCAAGTATTCACTTTTTGATAGCTGAGAATGAGCGAATGGCTAAGGAACTACAGATGATCAATCAAGGAGGAGAGTTGGTGATAGTGTTTGCCTAAGTTGAACTAAAGAAGGAAATACTAGATGAATTATTTTCCCTTGACACAATTATGCGAGCGTTGTACTTCAAGTTTGGTACTGTGCATAAGGTAGTTGTCCATCTCAATGGATGGTAGCAACGATTTGCTAGAAGAGAATGTATCTCAACAAATTTGCATGTTGTTGTTGATTACATGCAAACATGGATGATGAGATACAAGGGAACCCCGCTTCACTTGCCTAAGAAGATGAAGGCCAGTGCGGTCAAGCTGAAGGCATGTATCTCAAGTTAGATCTGAAACTATGAGGAGCTCCTGCAACTCATCTCTACTATATAGGGTTCCCATGCATGTGTATTCAAGAGTATGGATGTTGTGGTGCATGCACATGTGATCCCATCTATTGGGACCCTCACCCAGACGAAGACAAAGGCACAGGTCCAACTAGATCTTGACTTGTACCTTGATGAGTTGATGCACATTGCCACCGGCCTAGACTTGCCTATCAGTGCAGATATCGTGCACAAGTATGTTGTTGGTCCAGCCACATTGAGGACAATGATGCACATGCTTTCAAACGAGTTGGACAGAGGAGCCTGAACAATGAACCCAGATGCCATTTGGGCAACAGTCAGGTTCCAGAAAGATGTCACCTTGGAGCACACAGACACCATCGCAGACTACCGATCTTGGGATTAGTAAGTTATTTTTGATCATTGCGAGGATGTTGAGGAGTTGGAATTCCATGGTTGTCTAAGTCATAGTGACGTATAAAATGGCTTGCTCAAGCCATTTTGTCTCACATGGGTACATGTGCATTGTAATGTAATGTCTTGTCAAGTGTAATTCAAGTGTAAGTCAATTGTCGATAGTTGGATGTAACAGTTATAGAGTAGATGAAGAGTCATGAGGGTAGATGAACTGTCAAAAAGGGGAATGTCAAGGGTCACCCCACCCTTTGCTATAAATAGTCCCTCATAACACATTATAAAGCCTTTTGGTTAGCCAATGATCCAAAAGGATCTTGTCAAATCAGTTTCACAGGTTCAGTTTCATCGTCAGCATTCAGTGTCCAGTATCTTTAGCTTCAATAGTGATGTTTATGGTTCAGGTTGTCCGGTGTTGGTTTCGGTTCCCCGGTGATGTTAATAGTTTATATGGTTTTGTACCTGGTTGTCGACATGTTGTTGTCGTTAGTTCTGATAGGATTTGGTTATCGACATGTTGGTTGTCGTCAGTTCTGCTAGGATATGTTTGTTCACGTGGGTTGGTCATCCACTATGTAAAGTTTGGTTGTTGACAAGGGTTTGTCGTCATGTGGGTTTGAATGTTGTTCTGTGACAATTGGTTGTAAATGGGTTTTTATTTGATGTAAAGACTAAAACCTAGCCCTAAAAAGCTATAGTCAAAACCATGTATCATTGACCTAAAACCTATGCCTAAACCTATTACTTCAACCCTATGGTGGAAAACATCAAACCTAAGTCTAAATACCATAACCCTAAGCCCTAAACTTCTCTGACCATGTTACATTAGCAAACCACGCTAAAAAAACCCTAATTACAAACACCTAGACACATAAAAATATGACCAAAACCCATTCGAGCTATAAAAACACTTTAATAAACCATAAACAATGAAATATACATATATATCAGCCCCTAACCACATGATTTAGACCACGTTGGAACCATGCCATGTGAGCAACCAAAGGATATCCGTCGGGGTTAGAGTTTGCAGTGGAGGTTACATCTAACTGCTACATCAAAACCGTAGTGGCAACCATGTCATGTGAGTGGATGGGAATAGAACCGTGGGGGTTGACTCCACGTTGTTTACGGTTAGAGTTACAGTTAATCCCCAACAGGGACTGTTGACATATGAACAATACAACTCACCGTCAATCATTAGCAGGCATCGAAACCGCCAACATGTGAACGGGCTAGATTAACTACCAACCATCACCATTTCGGCAAATAGTCATTGGAACCATCGAAGCCCAAACCGCCAACTGTCACCATTTCGGCAAATAGTCAGTGGAACCGCCGGAGCCCAAACCACCACGGTTATCTGCCTACGCACATGTGTTTTCTCCCTTCTCCACCTGGTTAGCAAATGGCTAACGATTTTCATGTCAAAATAAAGTTGCAGGTGGGTTTTTGTTCAAAAATTAAATTTTAATACACCTAACGTTCCTAATGTCACAAAGTGACATAATATCTTGAACTAAAACCCTAATTTAACCCTAGAAGTCAGCTCATGCATTCTAAAGTTGGGAAGTAGAGGTTAGAATGTATTTGCAGGGTTATAAACGCTGTTTTTCTCATTGAATATGGGGATGAGTGGTTTTGAGTTTTATGTGCATATTCTTGAGGTTATAGACTGTTTTTTTTTTTCAGTGTAACAAGAGCACCGGGAGTTAGAATTGAGAACCGTGATAGGCATTGGAAAGCTGGTTTAGAGAGATTTCTTATGATAGTGACAAAAAGTGCCTACATGCACATTTAGTTTGGTCGATTTTCTGTGTAATCAACCTCCTCAGAATCCAATCCTAATAAAGCGGTCGCCCATCTTGAAAGCGGACTCGGAGACATAGTCCATAAGGGACGAACTCCGTAATCAATCTTGCTATCTGGTATCACTGTGTATTTTATGTTTTCACTTCTTTTCTGCATCTTGCTTATGTTTATCTTCTGTCGTAGAGCCTTTCTTCTCAAGCAGTTCTCACGATAAAATCACTTTCAGTTAACATTATGTTCACTAATGGCATTAATCAATTCTACATCAGTTTGACATATGATCATTTCAGATCATATAATTTGGTATTAGAGCAAATTGTGTTTGTAGAATTTATTAGTGAATGTTAACTAGGTCAAAGTCGCAACTTGGAGAAGGAATCCTCGAGGAGATTGATCCAGATATTAAAAAGCAAAGAGTCGCTCATAAGTCGACCATGACAGGATCTGATGCAGGTGAAATGCCAGAAACTAAGATGAGCGATGAACAGTTTCAACAAGAATTCTTGAGTGTGCAGCAAATGTTGGGAGAACTATACGAGGATAATAAGGCGAGAGATGCAGCTTCTTCTTCTTCAAAAACATCAAAGAAGGACAAAGGTAAAGGCAAGGTTGATAAACCTCCTTCACCTCCATCATCTCCATCATCATTATCATCTTCTTCTTCCTCCAGTGCAGAATCTAAAACAGAAAAGAAACCAAAGAAAACATCTCTTTTGAAACTTGATGTAAAATTTGAGTTACCTATTTATGATGGCGAAGTGAATCCTGAAAAGCTAGATAACAGGATTAAGTAGTTAGAAGTGTATTGTCATATTCAAAACATTTCTGATGATAAAATGAAAATTCTGTTAGCTACACTTAGAATGGGGGGAAAAACTTTAATTTGGTGGGAAAGTAAAACTCATATAGATGTAAAGTGAAAAGGTAAAGTCATCTCTTCATGGTCTAAGTTTTTAAAAGCTCTTAGGAAACAATTATATCCTTTAGGATCCATGTAGAAATTTGTTATTGATTGGCAACACTTGAGGCAAGGTAAAGGACAGAGTGTTCAGGAGTTTACTCAGGAGTTCAGAAAGAAAGCATTATCGCTTGGTATTTTATTCGATATACGTGAAACTTTATTAAAATACATCGGCAATTTAAATTCATTTTTGTAGCATACATTATTGATGTTTAATCCTAATGATTTTGATGAAGTGTGTGTTCAAGCCATACATATTGAATCAGGAGGTAGACCATTCAAGTTTTCACCGCAATCATCCAAGGAGTTGGAAATCAAGGATTCCAATGATAGTAAAGGGAAGAACAATTCGAAGAGAAAGAAATCAATGATAGCTCAGAAGGAAAGACCTACTTTTTCTCATTGTCAAAAAATCAGTCATGATGAATCTAAGTGTTGGAAACTTCATCCCGAACTTAAGCCCAAAAATTTCCTTAAGGAGAAGGATGAAAAGAAGGCAATTGCAATAGTCCAGCAAGATCTAGGCTCTGATTCAGGTGATGAAAGGAGGATAACTACCATAGTTTCGACAGGTAAAACTTTTGTCAATGGTTCAAGTTCGAATACTATTGAATCTTCATCAAACATAAATCCTTCAAATGAGGATAAAAGAGTTGAATTATTTAACATAAGGATAACTTCTAAGGACACAAAAATAGATACAATGTTTGACAATGGATCACAGGCCAATTTAATATCTGAATATTTAGTTAATAATTTGGGTTTGGAGACACGAAATCATCAAAGACCTTACCCATTAGTATGGCTAAATAGATTAACTCATATAAAAGTCACAAAACAATGTCGATTAAGATTTTTCGTTACATCTAATTACATTGATGAAGTGGAAATAGATGTGGTTCCAATAGACATATGTGGAGTTGTCTTAGGAAGTCCTTATCTTTATGATCATGATGCAGTATTTTATAGAAGAAAGCATAAATATCACCTTAAGAAATATGGGGTTGAATTTATTGTCAGGGTACATAAAAGTAAAAATCACTTGAATTTAGTTGTTGCTAATTAGATGAAGCGATTAATAAGTTCAAATAAGAGATTTATAATCATGTGTGTAAAGGAACAACATAAGAAACAACATGATGTTTTTTCAGGTTATGAGTCTCTGCTTAAAGATAGTTTGATCAAAGAGGTATACTTTTCTAGTTCTATTTAAAGCAAACAAACATCTTACTCATAACCAAGGAATACAACATGAATTACAATTGATGCCTAAAGCTCCTCTTCCTAATGTCAGAATGAATTAATTCAGTCCAAGCTTGGAAGTTATATGTTATAGGGATGCAGGTCAGTATTGGATAAGGTTAGTGTTAAATTTCTCTTGTATTGTGTCACCATTTCATGTTTCAAACAATTTGGAAGCTTCTTTTCAAGTGGAGAGGAAGCCTATTTGTTTTCACATCAAAGCCATTTCTAAAGTAGTGTCAAAGTGTTTAATAAATCTAAGGGAAACTTATGCATAAGGGAAAAGTGCTAATCAATGGAAACATCATTTAATGAATAAGGAAATGGTGATTCAAACAAATCAATATCCATTTCAATACTTTCAAAATCAAACTAAGTTGCAGCAGTTTCCATATTACATTTCGATGGGTTTATTGCTGAAAGTTCACTTAGTAATCAAGAATCAGGAAAGTATATCAAATCAAGTAGCTGGTATAATCTTGAAAATGTCTTTGATTGTCTCTATCATTCCGCAATATAGATTGTTAATACATGTCAATAATAATGAACAATATCCTGTAGAGACTGTTTTCAAGGATGTTTATGGCCCACTAATTCATGGTACTTCAGGGAAAGAAGTCAATTTCCATGTTCATAACATGTTGTTTAACCATCTTGACAAGTTGTAGATATTGCAGGTGGATGGAATAGGTCACCGATTCAAAATGTGCCATGATCAACATCATCAAGACAAGGTGGAGAGTGAGGGAGCTCTACCCTCATTTACTATTTGTCTATTCAAAACTTTTGTGGTCCAAAAGATTTCAAGTGGAGAGGATTGATCTAGGAGGATCTTGTCAGATTAGTTGCATAGGTTTAGTTTTGTCATCAGCATTTAGTGTCTAGTGTCTTCAACTTCGACAGTGATGTTTATGGTTCAGGTTCTCTAGTGTTGGTTTTAGTTCCCTAGTGATGTCATTAGTTGATATCGTTTTGTACTTGGTTGTCGACAAGTGGTTGTTGTCAGTTCCGCCAGTATTTGGTTATCGACATGTTGGTTGTCATTTGTTCCTCTAGGATATGGTTGTCCATGTGGATTGGTCATCCACCTTGTAGATTTTGGTTGTTGACAAGGGTTTTTCATCGTGTGGGTTTGAATGTCACTTTGTGGCAATTGGTTGTAAATGGGTTTTTATTTGATGTAGAGACTAAAACCTAGCCCTAAAAAGCTATGGTCAAAACCATGTATCATTGACCTAAAACATATGCCTAAAACTATTACTTCAACCTTATGGTGGAAAACATCAAACCTAAGTCTAAAAACCATAAACCTAAGTACTAAACCTCTTGAACCATGTTATATTACCAAACCATGTTAAAAAAACCCAATTACAAATACCTAAACACATAAAACTATGACCAAAACCCATTCGGACTATAGAAACACTTTAATAAACCATAAAAATTAAAAAATACATATATATCAATCCCTAACCGTGGGGTTTAGACCACGTCGGAACCGTGCCATGTGAGCAGCCAAAGGATATTTGTTGAGGTTAGAGTTTGCAGCATAGGTTACAGCTATCTGCTACATCAAAACTGTAGCGGGAACCGTGTCATGTGAGTGGATGGGAATATAACCATAGGGGTTGACTCCGCGCTATTTATGGTTGGAGTTACGGTTAACTGTCAACAAGGACCATTGACATGTGAACAATATAGCTCACCGTCAACCGTCAGTAGTCATTAGAACTACTGACATATGAGTGGGTCAGATTAACCGTCAACCGTCACTGTTTCAACAAACATTCAGCGGAACTACCGGAGCCCAAACCATTGGGATTATTTGCCTACACACATGCGCCATCTCCCTCCTCTACCTAGTTAGCAAATGAATAACGGTTTTCATGTTAAAATAAGGTTGTAGGTGGTTTTTGTTCGAAAATTGGATATTTTAATACACCTAAGGTGTCTAATGTCACAAAGTCACATAATATCTTCAACTAAAACCTTAATTTAACCCTAGAAGTTAGCTCATGCATTATAAAGTTGGGTAGCATAGGTTAGAATGTATTTGTATGGTTATAAAGGTTTTTTTGCTCATTGAAGATGCAGATGAGTGGTTTTGAGTTTTATGTTCATATTTTGGAGGTTATAGATTATTTTGTTTTCATTGTAATGGGAGCACTGGGAGTCAAAATTGGGAACCATGAGAGGCGTTGGAAAGCTTGTTCAGAGAGATTTCTTATGAAAGTGACCAGAAGTGCCTGAGTGCACATTCATTTTGGTGAATTTGTTGTGTAATCTACCTCCTTGGAATTCAAATCTAATAAAGCGGTCACCCATCTTGAAAGTGGACCCGAAGACGTAGTCCATTAGAGATAAACTACATAATCAATCTCGCTATCTAGTATCACTATGTATTTGTTGTTTTCACTTCTCTTTTGCATCTTTCTTATGTTTATCTTCTGTCGCAAAGTCTTTCTTCTCAGGTAGTTCTCATGATAAAAGCACTTCCAGTTAACATTTTGTTCACTAATGGCATTAATCAATTCTACATCAGTTTGACATATGATCATTTCAGATCAACCAACCTCTTGATAAGACTATCTTGGAGAGAGCTTGGACAATATTGTAATGAGCCTTGGCTTCTCCATTATGCAGATCTAGTACATCTATTTGGAGGAGTAGGTGGTTGTGGCTGTAATGTTCCGCTATCGAAACTAGTGGTTGGACATGGACGTATTGTATAACTGGAACTTACACTTCTTAATATAACAAGATCCAACACATTTCATGCATATGTTGTATTATATTCTATGCTATATGGTTTACTCTAAATGATATATGTATCTGTTCACTTACGCATGCATGTATAACTATCTGTGTATGTATGTATGAACCTTTCTAAAATGTGCTATTGGTTTAACCATCACTTTGGATTGCTAGCTAACTTGCCTTCCATGTTGTGATGCATATTTTCTTGTGTGTTCACTTCTTAACTGCGTGCTATCACAGGTCTCCAAGGGGCACACTCATCTCAACCCCCACGTGTTAGAACCTCTCATGCACGTTCCTTCACTCACTGCAGCTGTCACACCCTCGCTACCAATAAGTTATCTTACTTACCTCTATGCGAAATCGGGGTCAAGGAATTACCGTACGACCCACTGTTGGGACTCCTACACCAAACAGTATGAGGCCTAATTGGACTTCTTACCGGGGAGATCCATTGACATGTTGGCGGGTCTAGAAACATCAATATTTTTGGTGTTAGAGGGAGGGACAAATGAGAAGCTGTGTCCTTTCATCCTGTTTTGAACCTTTGCATATCTATCATGGATCCTTGCACTCTTCTCCCTCCATGATATTTTTCAACACACAAAGTTGTCGCCATCATGAGGGAGTTCTTTGATCTCTTGTCCACTTACACGTATGATGGTGAAGGCGAAGTGGCCTGGCCTGAGTTCTTATATGAATTTCTTTCCATGCTTCATGAGGAACATGTATGTTCTGGTGAACAGGTTAGCTTGTTGCTTGCATACACACTTCACAAATCTCCACATCAATGGCTATGCAGCCTACCAGATGACAAAATGCACTCACTTGAGCACTTCTATGATGTCATTGAGGACACTGTCTATCATTTTGATTCAGACCATCTTGACCAAAAAATGTTACAACAATGGAAGACTCCACATGAATTGACTATGGATTTTTGGCAGTGCTTCCGTGATTTGCAGTTTTTCTATCTTTGGGTCTAATTTGAGTTTTGCATTAAGAAATCTACTCGTCCCAAGAAGAAGTTCGAAATCAAGCCTTGCTCAAAATTCTTTGGTGATGGAGTTACGCAATCTCAGATGGATGCGGTCATTGTCACAAGAGACTGTCCACCATCTCCTCATTAAGCAGCTCCACCACCGCAGAGTGATGTTGAGGATCATGCTTCCACACATGTTCAACTATCACATCCTCCCAACATCACTTAGCTTAATTTTTGGGCAGATTTGTTTGTGAGTCCATCAAGTTGTCATATGCATTTTGTTCCATAACTTCCATCTTCACACTCGGTTGTCCCTCCAAATGATACTTTTTCGTGTTCTTCCATTTGGACTCTACACTTGTTGTGAACGAGGAACAAGCCACTGACGGAGTTGGTGTTGCACAACCAACATGTGTTGCCATTCATGAAGAGAATGAGTGGGAGCTTGAGCATCAAAACTCGACGAGGGATGACTCCCTTCTCTGAGCCCCCTCCATTCCTTCCTGACATCTTTGGTGAACCTGCGATTCATGATTTCGCATGTGTATCTTCATCCATGGATGCACCCATTGTTGATCACTCACAGGACGCACTAGACATCAGTCCATCATTTGACAATGGAGAGGATGAGTTATTCATTGAAAATCCACTTGTTATTTCAACTACCTTTTCCAAAAACAGAAAGGGTGAATTTGTTCTCTTTTCATATACCCCTCTATTTGGTTCATCAGATCCTGAGGATGCCGATGAAATCATTGATTGTTCTGATCATGGATGTTGTGATCCATTTAGTCCCATATTTGATCACAATCATGTTTCTATCGTAGTTGATTTTTCCAAGCCACCGGTTTATGATGATCTAGCTGGCGATGAAGTTGAAACACCCAAGACTATCGAGGAACTTCAGCCCGAGTTGATGGTTATGTCAGGCCCTCGCTCTCTTGGGGTTACTTTTGCTTCCAATCAAGAAATTGTTCAATCACCCAAGGCTCCTCATCACTCATCTGTATGCATTGAATATCAGTCTCACACATAGATCATTCTTCCTCCACTTGAACTGCACGATCCCATCGCTCATGCATTGGAGGAATATTACATTGTGAGCACACGTGCATGATGCAAGTAGTACTTGTTTCTTTCGTTTTCTTGCATTTCACAGTCAAGAATGTGTGTATGCTTCAAAGCTGCACCCAGTGTCACACAACACCATGGTAAGTCCATTGACTACTCGTCATGCACTTTCACTCACTTATGTCCCATGGGAACTTTGAAACATGGAGTGTGGTTGTCTTCATTGTTGTATATTTCTTGTTTAATGGTTTGCACAAGTAGGTTTCTCACAGACTAATCCTTCACCAATATGGGTCAACCAATGCGCCAGTGGTTGCATTGGAAATATCACTTCATGCTATCATGCCCATGCATCGTTAGCTTAGGAGTAGGAGTAGTGTTTGCTTTCAGTCAGTGTTATTGCATGCTTGTCTGCTTACTTGGTTTATTTGTTTGTTTGTTTGCTTTCTTTTTGCTTACTTGCTTTTCTTTCAATTTTGCTTCTAATTATGCTTTGCTTTTTTGTTTGTTTGTTTTCTTTTTTCGTTCGTAGGTTGGTTTCGCATGAAACCATGTATGACTCTTGAAATAACATGGGTAAAGTAAAAGAGGTCATGTGCAACTATCACTACTTGGTTATTTGTCATCCTCCCTTTGTATGAAGAACTTGTTACTTTTAGTCCATGATACGTCAATGGAAAATACGTACTGTTCGAAGTGAACCTTGGTGAAAACACAATGCTTGCGTGCTATCTAGTATCCCTACTCTAGTTGGTTGTTTTTGGGTTAACCATTGTCAGCTCAGTTAAGTAGGGTAAGGTGAGGGGGAAAACCTTAATAGGAAGGTCAGAGATATAACAAACTACTTCTCTGTTGGAACAACCTCTTCTGATCTCAATAAGTTGGGATCCCTCTTTTTCCTCTGAAATGAATAAGTTCTATGCACAATTTAAAAATGAAAATGAAAAAAAACAAAAGTGAAAAAATTAAAAATGAAAATTGAATAAGGCAAAAGAAGAGAAAGGCTTCCTACGCAAAGAGGTGATGCAAGTAACTATGCCAGGGTACTGACGAGGCTCACTGTCTGCGGAGCCATGCTTGTGTTCCTATGTGACTCTGCTAGGGTATGGTCTAGGATTACTGGTAGCAGAGCAACACCAGAGATGAAACTAAGACTCTAACAACTATACTACTTGTGGACTAATATAACCCTCAGCCCCAATCGAAACAATTGTGTTGCCTTGGCTTGGAATATGTGTTAATAGACTAAGAGCTTGGAAAATGCTGCATCTTACAATCAAGCTAATGTGAAACCAAGATGAACGGAGAACTGAACAATACTTCCGGAGGTGTTAGACTTTCTTTTCACAAACAAGGTCTATTCAGAAGTGTGTCACCACGTGTTGTAGAACCTACAACTACCCTCAAAAATTTTTCCTTAGCATCGTTTTGGAACCTCCCTACCAACCTTTCACAACACCTTGTCTTGCTTCCTCAAGTACACAAGCTTCAGTGTTTTTCTTGCAGAAAGACAACTTGTCAACCAAAGCTTGATGCATTCCCCTCATAGGTTGTTCCTCCGGACTTGGTCCAGCTGCAGGCTGAGCAGGTCCCTCAAGAAATTGCACAATTATGGAGGGAAAACAACCTTCCCTCTAGATATTGTGCAATTCTTCCCATCAGGGCTACTCAGCCCAAGAATTGCACAATCCTGGGCAGCAGTCAACTGCTCTGCCCAAAAATTGCGCAAATCTCCTGGGAAGCTAGCCCAACTCCCATCCATAAATGCGCATTTTCTCCTAGCAGTTGAGCAACCTCTTGCATGTTCAGTTAGGTTGACCAGTTCCATCTGGAACCAAGGAAACTTGACTTCCATGCATGGCTTAATTTTTCCCGGAATAGAAAAAGGAAACATGCAAAAAGCATCCCTTGATTCAAGGAGCTATTTTTAGCAGTTAGAGGTTGCATGCAAATTTTGTTTTAGAATCTTTCCTCCAAGTGTTTATTTTTCCTAGATTTGTGGCATGCACGTCATGAGCCCAAAATTATTTATTTCAATTTGATATTGGAGATCTATCATCCCACAGCACATATCGAATTCTTCGACACATCTGGCTCAACTATTCATGGGTAAGTGGTCTCAATTTGTCATTTTTAGCATTTCTGTCGATTTTTTTGTTTTCACTTGTGTGAGTGTTGTTTTCTCGATTTCTTTGAATGCTTGCTATTTTCTTCATTTTGAACTCACCATTTTAGTTTTCATTACTATCTCACTGTTGTTGCATGCATGAAATTGCTTTGTAAGAATTGTCACCGATTCAACGACTCGCTTCACCCATGTTCATGTTGGTCTATCTTTTGAATATTTCATTAAAATGTTTGCATGCACGATCAATCACTTCTTCTTTCACTTAGTAATGCCATGCATTTGCTTTCACATTTTATTTCAGTTACTCGTTGGCAAGTCTGGCTAGCCTTGGCCCGGACTTTGCCTCACTAAGAAAATATTGCGCAATCTGGGGAAGGAAGGCTATGTCTTCCTTTGCAGAAATGTGCATTTCTACCCATGAACTTTCCTCCAGGACTTCTTTGCACATTTTTGAGGCACAGTGATTGCTGGCCTAGAAAAGTGCACAATGGGGTCACTGAGCCTGCAGTCATTGCCATCTGGAATTGCGCATTTCGCAATTCCAGCAACCAACATTCAGCCTAGATTATGCATTGCGTAAATCCATCAGCTAGCCAGCCTCCTGTTGTAGCCTAGATTATGGATGTTGCTTGTCTCTAGATCTTTCAGGTGTTCATATGTCTCAATAAATTCCAAGAGAATAGGATCACATGACACTGATGAAAATGCAATTGGAGCAGCAATTGAGCAAGTGTCCTCTAGTTTGTCGATCTACGAAGATACAAAGTTGCATCTAGACAAGGACATCAAACTGAAGTGGCAAGAGGTCAATGAAACATTTTCAGGCACTTTTGGAGAACACCTCAAATACCATCAAGTGTACGTGAACATTCACAAGTCCACCTTATACTAGATTGCATGTAGATATCCTGTGTTTGGATGTGTCGACATGATACACTATATCATCTCTCGAACCGATCCCAAGACGATGACCTTGAGCAGTGTCAGTGGGACGAAGCTTGTGACCTGTTGGGAATGAGATTATGAGGAGATGTATGAGATGTCAGAGCTTATGAGGAGATGTATGAGATGTCAGAGCCCATGACTATCATGGAGACTCCATTCAGCTTACCCAAAAGTAGTGCTAACTCCATAGACATTCTAAAGAATTGGGTAGAGGACCCAGCTCGATTAAGGTTGACACCCAACCAAATCAACAAGACAAATATGCCAATGCCGAGGAAGGCATACCAATACTTGATCATATTTTCTTGTTGACTGTATGGCCAAGAAAGCATGGAAACCTTCCCACAGAGATGGGTGGTTGCACTGGACCAATTGGCTAGAGAAGGAAAACCATGTAACTGGTCTGGCATACTGGCTCATCAGCTAAAGGAGAATGTAACGATGGATCGACGGTCATCCGAAGGTATGCATGAAGAGATTTATATGTCCACCTACATCCTAGATGCAGTTTGTGCCCAGAAGGAGTTCCTGGGCTTGGAGTGGGCATGGTCACCAATGGAGACTACTTTGAACACATATTTCAAGTTTTTTTCTTCTGAATGCAACTTCAAAGGAGTAATCACATGGTTGTTCAGTCTTTTTGTCACCCCTCTGTACAAGATGATGTTCAAACAGGATCCACCTTACATGTCAAAGGATGCAATGGAGGAATCGATAGGCATTGTAGATTGGTATGCCTCATCGTTTGGAACTTTCATATGAATGTTTAGTGCAGAGAAGCCTTCACATGTTCTACCAAAGTTTTCCTTGGACATACTTGTCATGCAGGAAGTAGCATATCAAATCTAGGTAGGATTGACGGCTATACGACATTAGAAGAAGAAGTCACCTTGGCCCACTCTTCCATTGAGGATTGGGTTATATGAGATCTATAGTATCAAGCAAGCGGATGTCGAAGCAGAACTGATTAAGAAGTACTCATTCGACCTCCAAAGCTACAATCTGTATGACCCACATTGCACTGTGAAAGATCACTAGACGAGAGTTCAGTTCAACTAGATCTACAGGGCATTTCAATGGGCCGAGGAGGACCCATGGTTATATTACTACAGTTTCTCCAGATCCAAAAACTGGTCGGCTTCGCTGTGGAGTAGTTAGCGAAGTAGCATGACGAAGAGCACCAGCAGTAGTACAAGTAGTAGAAATGGCAGCAGATCCAAGCATACCAGTGCACAATAAAGTGAAGAGGAAGATTTCCAATCACATGCAGGAGGAGCAAAGCTGCAAGTTTCGAGCAAAACCACTTGTAGAGAAATCAAATATGGCTATATAGGAAAAGAGGTAGGAGTGTGAAAATTGAATCACGTGAAGGATGAAGGACAAGAAGAGAATGGAAGAAGCAGAGAAGGAGTTGCATGAGCTGAGAGAGAAACTCCAAAAGGAACAAGAGTTGTGCAAATAGGAGAGGGAAGCGCAGCAAAAATAGGTACAACGGGGGGCACAACATCTGCAAACAGATGAAGCAGCACCCATACAAGTAGTTGATTCATCTAAACAACTGGCATTATGCAAACAGGGTGAACCATCGTAGGGGAAAGACTTTGCTCATGAGATAGAACAAGCATTTCAACAGCTGAATGCAGACATGGAGCAACAGGAGTTAGAAGAGGACACCGACCTCATGCCTCAACACAAAGAGGTCTACTCACCCACTTCAATGTGTTCAGATGATGTGCAAGTCTTGGACAACCAAGGAGGCACTGAGATCCTTGGTGATCAATCAGAAGAAGAGATGTGCAACATCCCGCTTGATGAATCCCAACATAGAGTTGTGTAGTCTCATAGAGTGTCAACTCTGGAGGATCAAACATCTCTTGCAGAAGTTGAAGAATGAGTGATCGTGACTAATGTGCACAAACATCTAGCTTCCTTGGTCGATGCAACGAGAGTGTATCATGAAGCCACTAGCTCAAGTGTTCGCTTCCTAATAGCTAAAATGAGCGAATGGAAAAGGAACTACAAATGGCCAAGCAAGGAGGAGACTTGGTGACAGTGTCCACCTGAGCTGAACTAAAGAAGGCAATACTAGATGAAGTATTGTCCCTTGACATAGTTATGTGAGTATTGTACTCCAAGTTTGGTATTGTGCACAAGGTAGTCATCCATATCAACAGATGGTAGCAACGATGTGCTAGAAGAGCACACATCTTGAGGAACATGGATGCTGTTGTTGATGACATGAAAACATGGACGATGAAGTACAAGGGAGCCCCACTTCACTTGCCTAAGATGATGATGGTTAATGCAGTCATGCTGAAGGCACGTATTCAGAGTTAGATCTCGAATCATGAAGATCTCCTGTAGTACATCACTAGCATACAGTCCTCCCATGCACGAGTATTCAAGATTATGGATCTTGTGGTGTGCACACATGCAATCCCATCAATCGGTACTCTCACCCAGGTGAAGACAAAAAAGTAGGTCCGACTAGAGCTTAACTCATACTTCGACGAGTTGATGCACATTGCCACCAGCCTAGACTTGCCTATCACTGTAGACATCATGCACAAGTATGTTTCTGGTCTGACCACATTGAAGAAAATGATGCTCATGATTTCAGACGAGATGGATAGAGGAGCCCAAGTAGTGTACCTGGATGCTATGGAGGCAAAGGTCAGGTTTCAGATGGATGTCATCATGGAATAGATAGACAGTATCAAGGACTACAAAGCTTGGCATCAATATGTTACTACTAATCAGCGTGAGGATGTTGAGCAATTGGACTTCTATAGTTGTCTAAGTCAGAGTGATGTCTAGTTTGGCTTGCTCAAGCCATTATGCTCACATGGGTACATGTGCATTGTAATGTTGAGTCATGACAAGTGTAAGTCAAGTGTCAATAGTGGATGTAACATTCATAGAGTAGGTGAAGAGTCATGAGGGTAGTTGAGCACTCACAAAGGGAAATTTCAAGGGCCACTCCACCCTTTGCTATAAATAGGCCCTCATAAGTCATTGTATAGGCTTTTGGTCAGCCAAGCTTTTGATAAGGCTATCTTGGAAAGATCTTGGACAGAATTGTAATGTGCCTTGGCTTATGCACTACATGGAGCTAGTTCATCTCTTTGGAGGAGCAAGCAGATCTGGCTGTAACATTCCATTGTTGGGGATAACACATTTACATGGATGTATTGTATGATTGGAACTTACACTTCTTTATATAATAAGAACCATCAGTTTTCATGCATATGTTGTTATTATAGTTGGACTGTTTTGGTTGTTGTAGAAATGTATGTTGTTAAACTTACGTAGTTGTGTATGAACACTTTTGTATGCAATTATATGAATCTTGTTGCAAATGTTCTGTTGTTTTAAACATCACTTTGGATTTTCGGACTGACTTGCTTTCCAGCTTGTGATGCATCTTCACTCGTGTGTTCCCTTCCCAGCTGAGTACACTAAAAGGTTGCCAAGGGATGCACTCATCTCAACCCACCTATGTTAGGAACCTCTCATGCACCTTCCTTGACTCACTATAGCGGTCACACCCTTGCTACCAACAGAGTTATCTTACTTGGCTCTGTGCGACATCACAGTCAAAGGCATTGTTTTATGACCCATTGTTGGGACTACCACCTCAAACGATCTGAGTTCTAATTGGGACTTCTTACCGGGGAGATCCCCTTGACATGTTGGTGGGTCTAGCACCATCAACATTTTTGGCGCTAGAAGGAGGGCTAGATGACAAGTTGTGTCCTCTCGTCCAGTTTTGAACCTTTGCATATCTTTCATGGATTCTTGCACTCTTCTCCCTCCGCGATGTTCTTTGAATCATGAAGATGTCTCCATCACGAGGAAGTTTTTCGATCTCTTGTCCACTTACATGTATGATGGTGAAGGTGAAGTGACCTGGCCTAAGTACTTACATGACTTTCTTTCCATGCTTCATGAGGAAGATGGGTGCTCTAATGAATAGTCCAGCTTGCTACTTGTACACACACTTTGCAAATCTCCACATCATTGGCTTCTCAACCTACCAGCTACTAGTGTCCACTCACTTGAGAACTTCTTTGATCTCATTGAAGAAACTTTTTATCATTTTGATCTAGACTATCTTGACAAAAAACTGTTACAACAACGGAAGGCTCCACACGAATCAGTTATTGATTTTTGGCAGTGCTTCCGTGACTTGCAGTTTCAAGCTTTGAGGAGCCAGATGAAATTTTCCTATCTTCGGGACCGGTTCGAGTATGGCCTTAAGAAATATGCCCATCCCAAGAAGAAGCTTGAGATCAAGCCTCTCTCAACATTCTTCATTGATGGAGCTACGCAATCTCATGTGGATGCGGTCATTGTCTTGACTGACTCTTCACCTTCCTCTCATTCAAAAACTCCACCACTACCTAGTGATGTTGAAGATCATGCTCACACACCTGTTCATCTTTCATATTCTCCCAACATCACTTCAATCAATTCTCGTGTAGATTAGGTTGTGATTCCTTCGAGTTCTCATATGCATTATGTTCTACGACCTCTGTCTTTGCACTTAGGTGTTTCTCCAGATGATATTGTCTTCTGTTCATCCATTCTGGATTCTTCTCTTGTTGTGAACGAGGAACAACCCATTGATGGAGTTGGTGTTGCACAACCAACATGTGTTGTCATTCATGAAGAGCATGAGTGAGAGCTTGAGCATCAACACTCGATGAAGGAGGACTCCCTTCTGTCTGAGCCCCCTCTGTTCTTTCCTAACATCTTTGGTGAACCTTCCATCCATGATTTGACATGTGTGTCTTCATCCACGAATACACCCATTTTTGATCAATCACGAGACTCACCGGATGTTGGTCCATCATTTGACAACTGAGAGGATAAGCTATTCATTGAAAATATACTTGATCTTTCATCTATATTTTCTGGAAACACAGAGGATGAGCTTGTCCACTTTTCATCTACCCCTCTGTTTGATTCATCTGATCATGAGGATGCCGATGAAATCATTTATTTTTTTGATCGTGGTGGTTTTGATCCATTTGTTTCTGTATTTGATCACGATCATGAATCTATCACAATTGATCTTTCAAAGTTGCCTGATTACATGATGATCTATCTAATGATGAAGTTGAAACACCCAAGAGTGTCGAGGCACTTTAGCCTGAGCTGATGGTTATGTCAGGCCCTTGCTCTCTTGGGGTTAGTCTCACTTTCGACCATGAAAATGTTCAATCACCCAAGAATCCTCATCACTCATCTATATGCATTGAAGATCCATATCACACACAGATCATACTTCCTCCACTTGAACGACACGATCCCATCACTCATGCATTGGAGGAATCTTACATTTCAAGCACTCATTCACGATGTAAGTTATATTTGTTTTTTTTTTTTACTTGCATGTCTCAGTCAAGAGTGTGCTTATGCTTCAAAGTTTCACGCAGTGTCACACAACACCATGATAAGTCCATAGACTACTCGTCATGCAATTGCACTCACTTATGTCTTGTTGTCTTCATTGTTATATCTTTCTTGCTTGCTGGTTCGCATAACTGGGTTGCTCGTGGACCAAGCCTTCACCAACATGGGTCAACCAATACATCGGTGGTTGCATTGGAAATATCACTTCAGGTGATCAGGCCCATGCACCATTAATGTAGGAGTAGGAGTAGTGCTTGATTTCAGTCAGTTAGCTTGCATGCTTGTTTGCTTATTCACTTTGTTTATTTATTTGTATGCTTGCTTGTTTCCTTACTTGCTTTGCTTTCACTTTCACTTCCGCTCTTGCTTTGCATGGTGTTTTTCTATTTCACTTGTTTCGTTCATATGGTTTTCTTTTTTTGTTCATAGGTTAGTTTTTGCATGAAACCATGTATGTCTCTTGAAACAAGATAGGTGAAGTACAAGAGGGCTTGTACAACTATCATTACTTGGTTATCTGTCATATTGCCTCTGTATGAAGAGCTTGTTACTTTTATTCCATAATATGTCGAAGGAAAATACGTACTGTTCAAAGTGAACCTTGGTGACAACACGACACTTGCGTGCTAACTAGTGTCACATTCTCTAGTCAGTTGTTTTTGGGTTAACCCTTTTCATCTCAATCAAGTAGAATAAGGTGAGGGGGAAAACCTTCATGGGAACGTCAGAGATACAATAAACCACTTCTCTATTCAAACAACCTCTTCTTCTCTCAGTAAGTTGGGATCCCTCTTCTGATCTCAATATGTTAGGATCCCTCTTCTACCTCTAAAATAAATAAGTGCTATGCATAGTTGAAAAAAAAATGAAAAAGTAAAAAAGTAAAAAAATTCAAAATGAAAAATGAATAAGGTGAATGAATAGAAAGGTTTCATGCACAGGGAGGCGATGCAAGTAACTTCATTGGGGTACTGGCCAGGCTTGCTGGAAGCGGAGCCATGCTTGTGTTCCTATGTGACTTCGTCGGGGTATTGTCGAGGCTTGCTGGCAGCGAAGCAACACCAGAGATGAAACTAAGACTCTAATGACTATACTACTTGTGAATCAATATACCCCTCAACCCCAATTGAAAAAAATGTGTTTCCTTGGCTTGGAATATGTGTCAATCGACGAAGAGCTTGGCATACGCTACATCATACAATCAAGCTAGTGTGAAACCAAGATGAGTTGAGAACTAAACAATACTTCCGAAGGTGTTAGGCTTGCTTTTCACGAATAAGGTCCATTCAGAGAGTTGGAGTTCTACCACTGTGTTGCCAAGTGTTGTAGTGGCTACAACCACCCTCCAAAATTTTTCCTTAGCTCGTTTTAGAGCCTCCCTACCAACCTTTCACAACACCTTGTCTTGCTTCGTCAAGTACACAAGCTTAAGTGTTTTTCATGCACAAAGGAAGCCTGTCGATCATAGCTTGATGCATTTTCCTCACAAGCTGTTCACCCAGACTTAGTCCAGTTGCAAGTTGAGCATCTTCCCTAAGAAAATTGCACATTTCTGGAGGGAAACCAGCCTTCCGTCTAGAAATTGCGCAATTCTTTCTGGTAGCCTGTTGGGCTCCAGAATTGCACAATTCTGCCAGTAAACACTCCAAGTAGAAATTGCAAAAATTTCCCTAGCACGGCTGCTCAACCTAGAATTTTCTCAAATCTAGGCAGCAGTTAGTTACTCTACATAGAAATTGTGCAAAACTCTTGGGCATTCAGCCCAGATCTTAGCCAAAAATGTGCAATTCTCTCAAGCAGTTTAGTAGTTTTATGCATGAGTATTCTAGTTGACCAGTTCCACCTGAGACCAAGGAAACTTGACTTACATGCATACATGGCTTGCTCTTCCTAGGATAGAAAAGGGAAAAATGCAAAAGGCATCCCATGCATGGAAAATTTTAGGGGCTAATATTCGCCCAGTGGGCTAATTTTCCATTATTTTTCCACAAAAAGATTCGCCAATTTCCATTTTTATAAAAGATGATTCGCCCAAATTTTAGAATATAAAATTATTTTTCCTTAAAAATCGCCAAAGTTATATAGAGACTATATATAAAATGATTAAAAATTTGAATAATTTTACAAATATATCAATAAACATTTCATAGTTTTCATATTAGGGATTAGTGAGATTCGCCAATGTTTTAAAGTTCAAGAAAATTTTCCATCCTTAAAATTTTCCCTGATCCCATGATTTAGGGAGCTATTTTTAGTAACCAGGGGTTACATGAAAAGTTATTTTAGAAGTTTCCCTCCAAGTGTCACTTTTCTCTAGATTTGTGGCATGTGTGTCATGAGCCCAAACTTATTTATTTGATGCATCAGAGCTCATTCTTTCACATCGATCTTGGAGCTCTGACATCCCACAACACATCTAGGACTCTTTGACACATCTAGCTTAGCTATTCATGGGTAAGTGGCCTCAACTTGTCTTTTTCAACATTTTTGTCTCTTTGTGTGTATTCACATGTGTGAGTGTTTTTTTCTTGATTTCTTTGAACGATTGTTGTCATTTACATGTATACTAGATTTTCCTAGCTCCATTTCAATTTTCGTGCTATCCCACTACTATCACATGCATGAAACTGTTTTGCACGAATGTTTGCCGAACCGACGAATCAGTTCACCCACATGCATGTTCATCTATTTGTTGAATTTTTCATTGATGTTTTGCATGCAATGTCAATCACTTCTTCTAGATTCTATTTTGTACTCCTATACACTCTGCACTTATCTTTCCTTAAATTAATGCCACTTGATCCGCTGGTCCTCTACATGCCTGATAGAGTAAAATTATGAATTTATGAGATTTTTGAAATCCTACCACTTATGTACTAGAGGATTTTATTCAGAACATAGGGACTCATGTGGCTTTCCCACCAAGTTAGGCCATGATTCTATAATTTCATCCAAGAAAATGAAATCATTTGCTTTTCCTTTCTATGGTGAACAATAAGTTGAAATTATAATTTCTACAACTAGTGTTTTAAATTCAGAGTGTAAATCTCACCTTGGTATGGATTGAAGTTGACTGTCACTTCCATTATTAATGGGGACTATGAGTGGTTCATGGAGCTAAAACTTGGTTTTTCCTTTTCGATATATTTCTTAAATTCCCCCTCTAGTTCTTCCCTATTTGTGTGATTTTCCCCCCAAGTCAATCTGTGTTAGAATATTAATCTTCTCCAAGTGGCCAAAGCTTATTGATGAGGGCCACAAAAGGAGGGTCACTTTGTGGTCTATATTTGACATGTGCTTCCAGCTGCACAAACATCCCCTTTGTAGGATACTAAGGGTTATTAATAGATTCGTCAACATGAATGGGATTTTATGACTCTTGGCATATCTAATCTGGATCCCCTACAACTCCCCAGAATATATCTAAAGAAACCTTCTCTGATACCAATATGATTTGTAAACTGCTATCGATATTCGACTGGACAAATCATCACAATAAATATGATAAATTTATACTGAAATTTTGAAATATATACTATGAAGTATATCTTCCTTAGAGAGATGGATTTATTAATTTAATGTTCTTATGCATGTAATATATAAAATGTAGAAAATAGAGAAAAGAAAATACAATTACTCACAACCATAACAAGAAAAGGTATGACGTTGGAAACCCTTTTCAAAGAAAACCCAGCTAGAAGATGATATTTCTATGCTCTCTCTTTCTTTTAATGAAAATGGATGCAAGTAAAAGGAAGTGAGTCCTATGGCCCATGGGCTACTATAGTGAACACAAATTCTTTGTTCTCTCTCTCCCTATCCACTCTTGGTTACTCGGTGCCTCTATGGATTAAAATGCACTTGAATAGAATGGAACCCCTTTTCCTCCTAGTGGTTGGGTTATAACACAACTTGATAGCGCATTGACAATTAATTTTGACTCATTCATAACTTAAATAGAGTTACAATGTCAAATATTCTAGAGTCTTCTTCATCAGGATCATGTGGCTAGCCCCTTTTCCACGAATAATGGGGGCCGACATGGCATCATATTTAATCATGGTTGTCAAAATAGGAAGGTCAATTTCCAAGTAGCATAAATTTTGCATACAATCACTTATTCATGCAATTTTTCCACTTTTTGTGTGTAAAATAGTGTCAGGGGTGTGAATTTAAGTGAAAAAGTTTCCAAAAAATTTATTTTGATGCCTAAATTTTCTTTCGAAAGGTTTTAGACTCCAATTCACAAAAATGGGATCCACAGGTATAAATGGTCCTACGATTTGATTCTTCCACTTTTTACACTTTGAAAGGATCAAGTTGGTTGACAAAAAATAAAATAATACATTCTAGATCAAGATGATATAGAAAATATGTATAAGGTTCCATATTCATCAACAAATTAGTGGCTTGATGTATGTGATGGCATGCACAAGTTCAAATATTGCATATGTAGTGGGAGTTGTGAGAAAATATATGAACAATCCAAATAAAGATAATTGAAAGGTAGTAAAATGGATTTCCAAGTATTCAAGTGGTGTTACTACTTAGGAATTATGTTTGGAGGTTCAAACATTGTTACACGGGAATATGTCACGGGGGCTTCACTGGGGAGGAAATGCCATACCAAGTGCGTTCATATTGGGGGATATATATTAAAGAAATAATGACACAATATACTGAGCATATATTAGGGGGTAAAGGGTTTTTATATTGGCATAAAAAATGGAACTCGAAGTTAACGAAAAAATATAAAGGGGTATAAAAAATGTGAATGAAATATTAGATACCTAAAATATCTAGTGAAAATAGGGATTTTCTTAATTGGGAAGCTGTATTGGGTTCATATTGGTAGGGGGTTCAATAATGTGATTTTTAGAGGTATTTTCCAATATGTAGTCAAATTAGGGGTATTGTTTAGAATGCCACGAACACACATGATATGTAAAAGGTCCATTGAGTGAAGCAGACAGCGAAAATGTCATCTCAGATATGGTAGATGATATATATAGAAGGAAGAGTACCACAAGGTATGTTTTTATTGTAGTTGGAGCAATAATAAGTTGGATTTTGAAATTGAAAAGGGTTTTCACATTTCCAAAAATAGAAGCAGAGTTTGTTTCTAGTCCAAATGCTAGTAAAGAGGTTATTTTGTCACAGAGGTTAATGAAGGAATTGGGAATGAAGAATGCAAATAGAAGGTTGTTTAGTGATAGTGAGAGTGTGATTCATTTGGAAAAGAACTCGACCTTTCATTTTAAGGCTAAGAATATACATCTCAGGTACCATTTCATATAATTAATTTTGGAAAACTAATAATTGAACCTTAAAAAGTTACATACTGGCAAGAATCTTGTAGACGGGTTAACAAAGGAAGTGAATAAGGAGAAACTAAAACAAATGAAGTAACTAGGAGAAATTAACTTTCTACATATTTTTAGTTAGTATTCAAGCATGATGATGAAGATGAGAAACAAGGTGAGCCCAAAGTAAAAGCATAGTTCAATAGGTGTCGTAAAAGTGGAGTTGTTGTAATCAATCTCGAAGTGAGAGATTGTTTGTTGTAGAGATTGATTATCTTTTTGAATAAAAGGGTTTTTTTTTAACATTTCGACCCCATCTCCTCACAGGGGTGTAGGGGGGATTTCCCCACTACTATTGTATTTAGGGGGTACATGGGTCAGTGAGAAATATTTGGAGCCACTCCAGCAGGGGTTTGTGGGAAACACCTCTGAAGATAAAATTTTGAAAAAGGTTCCTTTTAAAATATTATAATTTCATATTCAATATGGATTGTTCATCACTAGGTCAAAAATATGATACTAGATGACATGTTAGGGGTTTGTTTCATCAAAAGGAAACCCTATTTTATGAGGAAATTTTATTGCACCTTTGTTTTATTGAGATAAAATTCTATTTGAGAGAGAGTAGAATATGAGAGAGATAAATTGAGGTTGCAACATATTTGCTAAAGGTTGTAATCCCTTCATTTTAATAGATAAAATAAATGTAATATGTAGCTATTTCTCCATGGATGTAAAATGAATTGAACTATGAATATTGGTGTCTCCTTTGTATTGTGTCATTTTATGTTTTATTTCCACATTAATTTTTATTTTATCGCTTTATGATTTTGTTCCTAACATGAACCCCATTTATATGATGTACATGTCAAATATGATGGAATTATCTTCAATGCTATACCAATTAAATATGAAGCAAAGAGTATGGAGGAAATTATTATCTTTGAAAATACAATAGATGAAATTAGTTTGAAAAGTGGAGGAAATCCATCAAATGTGAAAGAAAATCAAAACTCCTATTAGTAGGAAAGGTTTCAAGGAAGAAAAGAGGATCAATATCTACATTATAAAGGAAGAATATATAACATTCATCAATATTCATGGAGAAGGGAATCACCAAACCATTATTCAATATGATGTTATCATAGACCAACAAGTACTATGAATTGGATAAATCACAAAACACTATGGATGGAATTAAAAGAAAGAAAATTATGCAAAAAACAACCATCTAGGATGAAGACCGAAAATGATTGAGTTTGGATGGATGGATCATGATTAATGGAATGAAGAAAGTAGGAAAATAAGAAACTCATATTATTTGGTTTCATCAGATTTAACACCCTTAATCATAAAGCTTTTGAGGTCAAATATTTTTGAAGGAGGGTACTATGCTAGGTGTTGGGTCTCACAAACGCCATAATTCCTCTATCCCATTTCTTAGTTTCAATACTGATTTCTTATATTTTTGATATATTATTTTTCATAATATAGAATTTTGAATAGATTAATTTATTTTTGTCATTTTTCTCTGCTGATAAACCAATTCACTTACAAAAGCGTTATTTTCTCATGATTGGATCGTTATTGTAAATAACGGTTTTGCGATAACTAGCATTTGGTGTTGTTTCGTGATATGTTCCTAGTAGAATCAAATAACATGATGTTGTGCCTATTAACTATAGTAAAATAATTGAGGCTAATTCTTATTCGGGCGAGACTGTTTGGAGAAAAGTCCTTGGTTCTTTCATCTAGGCCATATTATGGCCCTTTTGTAACTAAAAATGAGCATCCTAAGAATATTTTGATTATCAAGATTTCTCTTTGTTGAGAGATTTGTTTTTTTCTTTCATTTATGAATGTAGAATAAATATGGGGACTTATGTCTTGAATGGCAGCTTTTTGGATGTAATTTTTTTGATAGACATTTGATAAACTTGTGGAAGCATTGTAATCATTCTCTTTAGAATATAATGAAAGTTTATGTTATAAAGAGTTAGTCTCTTGTTTTTATTTCTCTTTCAAGGTAATTTAATTCCAGTGGTATGGGCCTACTCCTGGAAGAGACTTTGTCTTCAACTATATCACTAGTTCTGGATTGTCTTATTTGATGTCAATTATCTATTTTCTAGATTAATTGAAAAATAAAGTGCTTTATTTTGTAATCATAACATTGGTTTGTAGAGATTGTTCTCTGGATAACTTAGTTTACAATTGTTGTTGCTGTCTTGTTGTTCCATGAAGGTTATCATTAGATCATTGATATTTCCATAATAGTTTAGTATCTTTTCATGTTATCTGTTTCTTCTCGTTACATAGAATATGGTTTCTTTGTGTTGTTTCTTCGATTATGAGAATTTTGTTTCTTAGGTAACATCTTAGATATAAACAAATTCCTTTGATGTTTCTTGTAAAGCGTAATTAGGATTTAGTATTTTTAGATCATTTATGAGAGGTATAAGTTCCTTGGGAATTAGATATTTCAAATGTGTGTTTTAAGTTATGAGTTGATTCCTTTATTTCTATTACTTTGGTTGTTTTTCTAGTTATCCTGTAGCACTATCTCTTTCATAGACTTTGTGAATAGCCTTGAAATAACCAGGTGAACCGTCGGGCTGAAAAATTAATATGTGGTAGTTAGTTGCTCCATTAGAACATTTAATTGTCCCAACATTTTGGCATTGCTATAGGGGAGGTTTTCAAAAGAGAGTGCCACTATATATAGTTGCATATATGAATTTCTGAGGGTTGGATATTGAAGATGAAATGTATGAACTTGCACATGCACCCTAGTAAATAGAAAATTGTGGTGGTGTCTGCCCTTAGTTGACTGATTTAGGCTCTTTTAGTGTGCATGACTAGGAAGAATAATGAAGATAGGAACCAAGTAGAAATATACCAAAAAACTACTTCAATTAGTACTAAAATCTAGGGTCAAGTTGGCCTTGGGTGAGTGACCTTCATAGAATTTTTTTTTTTAAAGGAAGAATCTTAGGCCTCGGTAAGACCTCAAATGATATTTAGGAAGGGATATACTATTATTTCCCCACCAATAGAAAAATATTTTGTTGTGGCTAATGTTGAGATTCCTGATAAAACCATAGGGTAGAGATTTCAAGATCTACCAAGTAAGCATCTTGATCCTTTTAGCAAGAGCGAGGGGCACTCCTGTAATTTCAAGGAAGGGGGAGGCGAGACAAGCAATCCATATCTTGAACACCCTGAGCAGGAATATCTTGTGACACCCATTACAAAAGAAGGAATCAAAATTCCTGATTAAGTAGCATTGTAACGCCTGTACCAGGTCCAGGGTCTCATCACCATACTAGTCTATTTCAGTTAGTACCTCCTAATTTTGGCATTCCTGAAAGGTACTAAATATTTTTTAACCAAATGGTAGGACACGTATTAGGCAAACAAATCTCAACCACAGAATACCCTATTGTTGATCTACAAGCCAATGCACCTATGAAGGCTATTCCACTTCAAAATATTTTAAATTCTCATGGGATGGCTCCAAAAGACCTAGACACATTTATGTTTGAATTCGACGTCATATGTCGTGGATATGATTACACTAATAACCCCAAAAAGTTTAAGATATTAACTTCCACTCTGAAGGGAGCATCACTGCACTGGTTCATGGGATTGGGGGGTGGTACTATTAACTCATGGGACTAGATGAAACAAGCCTTCCTTACTAAATATCAAGATCATTCTCAATGCCAAGACTTAAGTGAAGAAATATACAAAATGAAATTTAAGGAAGATGAAACTTTAGGAGAATATATCAATATGTTCCAATATAACTTGCAGAGATCACCATACACCACTCTACCCGAAGAAGTGTTGAAAAGTACTCTAATTATGGGAATGAAGGATGAATGGATAGAAACACTTAACCTTAAGGGGCAGGGTAATGTTTCTAAAGAAGAGTATGAGGATATTGTGAAATTATGTATGAAGCACTCATGTGGGAGTACATGAACCAATCTTGGGCACCATGATTCGCTTAGTAGAATCAATATAAATGCAAGCAGAGGAGTCATGCATGCAAAAATTGGTAATTTTATAGAAAATTTTAAAACTAATATATTAAGCACACTGACTACACAACTAGATGCCTTATAGGTAAAGTGAAAGCAGGCTGAAGTAGAACAGGCATTAGCAATCTTCTACCCTCGTTGTTGATGAAAGCATGGTCGTAAGAAATTCCCACTAGATATAGTCGAAATTTGTGCTATCGGTACCAAAGATCACTTGACCGATCATTATCCCTTTCTCCCTAGGTTGAAGGATGCATTTAAAGAAGATAATAAAGAGTCATAACCTACATTTTTAGTGACACAGTGAAAAAAATGGTAAAATTTTTCTACAGGTGTGGTTCAAGACCCCTCTGTTTTTTTTCGAACAGTATAATAAACAACAGTTTCCTGAACTAACTTGGAAGGGTTAAAAACCTACTAATACCACCTGGAAACCCTAGTTATATCCCCCATCACCTTTGTCAAACCAAGAATTTCCTGTGCCTTCTTGGTTAAAACAACAATACTCCACACGTTCATGGAAGAATCCATAGAGTAATCTGTATCCTTCGGAATGGCTAAGCCAACCCACCTAGGGGCCAATGTGCTCCCAAAACTGGTAGTATCCCACATGACCCATTAATCAATCAACAAGAATGCTTCCACAATTGCATCCAATGTTATAGACATTACAAGGTCCACCACTTCAGTTACCCCAAATGCCCTACCTCGGTTATGCCCTTAGCTACCTGAAAGGCCAAACCCAAACCCAAACAATAGGCCTATGTAGTTTTTAGCAATACCTGATAATTTTGACACTTTTCCTCCATATTTAGAATGTAATGAACTCCGCTTAATATTTGGGTGGACCATTTTTCTAGAGGAACTTCCAAAAAAAATAGAACAACCAGAAGATGAAAATTCTGCTATATATTAACATAAGTCTGAGAAAGCTCATTTTACTATAATTATAACTGAGACATAATTACCCAGCGAATCAACCAAGAACCAAGAAACTCAAGAAATTCCATTTTCTACTCCTCCATTCCAGAAATAATGGCTACAGTAAGGCCAACCACATATCTTGAATTTGATATTTTAGGGGAACTACATAATTTGTGTATTAAAATCCCCCTTAAAATATCAGAGATATGCTAATCTATGCTAAGACCATCAAATTACTATGCATTAAGAAGCCTGGAACAAAACCAAAAGACCCTCCTACAATCAATGTCCTTGGGAAACATTCTAATCTTATTTTAGGAAAATAAATATCCATCAAATATGATGATCTTGGTAACCCATTGGTCACCATTCATATCTAGGGATTTAGCTTTCCAAATACTTTAGTGGACTTAGGAATTTCTATAAATATCAAAACACTTGAAACTTGTGCCCTCCTTGGAATAACCACATTAAAACCACCCACAACCATGCTATAGCTAGCTTATGGATATGTGGTAATATTAGAAGGAACCCTGGATGATATCATAATCTCTGTGGATTCCTGGGAATACCCACTGGATTGTTTGGTTCTTAATCGCAGAAATAATATGGAAGGACACCTTCTTATATTTGACAAACCTTGGCTCACCACTACGGTTACATACATTCGGTGTCATATTAGAAGTAGGACTATTGCTAAAGGAACTGCCATCAAGAAGCTTATCCTATATTTGCCTGCTAAACCCAGCCTACCACCTGATAATCTTAAGTGGCTTTCTCTTGAGTATGAAGAAGGTAAGCTACATTATCCCCTTACCATTGATAAATATATTATCTTTAAGAGATAGAATAAGGATGATACAATCAATGGTTTTATTAGCTAGCCCTCTACTCTAGGATACTGAACATGTCAAATGTTGAAATCAATGATCAATAATGAAGGCCAAGGTGATCCATTGGAGGAGTTAAATAATGACTGCATACCTATGAACGTATTCCAAAACAACCTTCCTATTGAGATCAAATTGGGAAAAATGATAAATATTAATGGTAGCCTTACTGATCTCCAACATGAGAAACTGATTCAAGTTCTTCGAAAAAAATAAGCCTTTTCCTGGGACTATGCATACATGGAAGGTATCCATATACATATATGTAAACACCACCTTTACATTCAAAGATGCCTGAGTAATTTTTCAATCGCAAAGGAGATTGAATCCACATCTTAGGGACATAATGAAATAGGAACTATAGAAACTACTCAATGCCAATTTTATATACCCTATATCTGACAGCGAGTGGATTTAACCATTGGTGGTAGTCCCTAAAAATAATGGTAAATGGATTATTTTTGTAGATTACATAGAACTAAACAAAGCCACATCGAAATATCATTTCCCTCTCCCTTTTATGGACTAAGTCGTTGATACACTCGCTGAGAAGAAATACTTTTCCTTCCTAGATAGGTTTAAGGAATATAGTAAAATTAAGATTTCTCCTTAGGATCAAGACAAAACTATGTTCACTTGTCCATGGGGATGTTTGGATACAAATTTTTACCATTTGGGCTTGGCAATGCACTGACCACTTTTTAGAGGGAAATTCCAAGTATATTTTTTGATTTAATCAATGATGGAATTGAAGTTTATATGTATGACTTTACTCCTTCTAGTAAATAATTTAATGAAGCTTTGGAAAATTTGGAAAAAGGTTCTTGTACAATGTATAGCCACCAAATTATGCCTTAGCAATGAGAAATACCATATGTTGATGACAAAGGGTGTAGTCTTGGGACACTTCGTTTCTGCTCTAGGTATTCAAGTAGATTTGGCTAAAATTGAGGTAATTCTCAAACTCTCTATTCCTCATACAACAACAAAGGTACATATTTTCCTTGGTTATTTTGTTACTATCATATTTTTATAGCACATTTTTCAAAAATTGCAACACCATTGTATGCATTAACTGTGCATGTGGAATTCGAGTGAACTGATAAGTGAAATATTGCTTTTGCAGAGTTGAAGAAATTGGTCTCAACAACCACTCTATTGAGGGGACCAAATTAGAGTATGATATTCCACATATCCTTGGATGTGTCTAATACAATGATAGGGGCAGTTCTGGGATAGGAAGAGGATAAGAAACCTTACACAATTTATTATATTAGCAAAAATCTAACACCTGCTGAACTAAATTATACTATGTCAGAAAAAATAATTTGTAGTTGTTTTCTATGTTATAAACAAATTTCGTCATTACATAACATGCTATCCAATTTTCTTATACACTGATCATTATTCTATTTGATATTTAGCTAATAAACGTGTTACCAATGATATAGTAACTCACTGGTTATTGTTGTTACAGTAATTTGATATCACTATAAAGGACTGACCAGGGAAAGAGAACCATGTTACATATTTCCTATCAATAATTCCACATACAACCAATTCTTCACTAGTGGAAGATCGATTCCATTGTACGCTGACATTGCAAACTATTGTGTGGCTGGAAAACTACCATCACATTTGTCACCATAGGAAAATAATCACATTATTCATCTTAGTGCTTGATTCTCATGGATATATGGTTACCTCTTCCATACAGAAGCAGATCTCCAAATCCATAGATGCATTACAGAGGATGAGAATTTTGATATCCTACCATGATGAACCTTGTGGAGGACATTTTTTGGACCACATAATTGGACACAAGGTATTGTAGATGGGCTATTTTTGCCCTATGATATTCAAATATAACAAGAAATATGTTTAGAGCTGTGATAACTGTCAAAGGATGGGTCATCATATTCAGGTCGATTAAATGCCTCTTTAGCCAAAACTAGTATTGGAACCATTCAAGAGATGGGAAATGGACTTTGCAGGTCCCATCAATCCACCTTCAAACCAAAAATCATACATTTTGGTCTGCATAAACTATGTAACAAAATGGGTGGAGGCAATAGTAGTTGCAACAGCCATGGAGGATGTAGTCATCAACTTCCTATTTGAATTATTTGGTCAATATGGCTTTCCTTGGGAACTTATAACTGATGGAGGAGCACAATTTACTACACACAAATCTCTTCCACTTTGCAAAATGATAATATCAAGCAAAAAATAACTTCCTCTTACCGTCCATAGGAAAATTCTCAAGAAAAAAACACAAATAAAGTCCTTTAAGGAATCCTAACCAAGACATTATCTATAAACTATCGAGATCGGGCCTCTAAACTCTCTGAAGCCTTGTGGGATTATCTGATGACTTGGTGTAATCCTACTTGCATTTCACCTTATTAGTTTTTTTCATAAGGATCCTATTTTTCTGATCAAATTTGAAGTCAAGACTCTCAGGACCATTGAGGAAGTTAGTCTCGACCTTTCAGAAGCATAGAAGTAGCGCCTCTAACAAGTCAATTAAATGGAAGAAATGCACCTTGTTTCTCTTCAATGCATAACAATAATTCAACAAAAAAGAGATAAATGGCATGACCATTTTATTAAAAATAAGACCTTTCGGAAATGGGATTGTGCTTTGTTATACGATTCTAGATTCCAAGACTTCCCAGGTAAGCTTCAAACAAGATGGTTTGACCCTTACAAAGTTAGTGAAGTTTATGATAACGGGATAGTATGCTTCGCTATGATCTACAACTCCGAAATCTCTTTCCTTTTCAATGATCATCGATTTCATTTGTACCACTAACCACTTACATGAGAGTCTTTTGTGCATGAAATTCATAATGATGCAAATTTTCAAGTTGTAACCGATCAGGGGAATATACCCGTGACCACAATCAGGTGAACTTTTTTTGGAAACCCCTTATTATCATGCACATAATGTAACTAGTTTTTATTTTTCTTATGATGTGCATATTTTCTTTATTTTAAGAAAAAACTGCAAACATCTTCTTACAAAAACACTACTACTCTGATGATTATTGCAAACTGTTGTGTCTAAGTTATAATGTTATTTCTTTAGTCACAACACTGTCATCACAGTTTTTGTTTCCTTAGTCACTACACTATTATCACAGTTGATGTTTCCTTAGTCACAACACTATTATCACACTTGTTGTTTCCTTAGTCACAACATCATTATCACAAATGTTGTTTCCTTAGTCACAGCTACAGTTTCCTTACAAGCGATTATTGTTTCCCTGTGTGTGGTTTTTATTGATGATTTGTTTGCCTATATCTTTGTTTTGGGGATAAGGAACACTTCAAGCCCTTTTTAATATGAGGGTTGGATAACTAGGTTGTTTCGTATTTATCACATGATAATTTAGTTTTAAAAGGATAATATTTTTCTAAAAGGATGATTTTATTGTATGGATTCATGAATTTCCTAAAATCCTTAACTCACTAACCTTGTAAGAAATGCATACGAATACTCATTATACATTTCTTCTATCACCACCTAAGGAGCCATCTCTTACTCTAATTTTTCAAACAATTCTATGATTCATTTGAGGAAATTAATCTTTCGGGACAATATTAGCCAACCAAGAAGGTAGTTATTATAAAAAAATTATGCCATTCTCATCTATTAAGGAGTTGATGTTCCACCCCATATATTAAGTAATCTTTCATGTGTTAGAAAATTATATATTACGAAGCAATGGAACACATAAAATATTTTAGAAACACAAATGCAAAAAACGCATAAAACAAGAGAGACAGATATATGTGGTTCACCCAATTTGGGCTACATCCATGGAGAAATAACCAGTCCTTTCTTTTATATTATCTAGCAAAGTGAAGAGATACAACCTACAATAGATCCATTGTAATTTCCTCTTCACTCTCACATAATATCCTCTCTTTCTCACTCATAATACACATATACAAAGCCGCAATACAATTTCCTCATATAAATCAATGGGATCATTCTATGGAAAAACACCTAAATTAAACATAGCTTCTACTATTAGATCATTTTCCTAATGAACAACCCAGATTGAATATGAAATTACAATATTTAACAAGGAAATTTTACATCTATTTTTAGCTTTAGGGGTGCTTCCCCCGAACTCCTGCCATGGGGCAATGGAAATTAAATGGGTGGCATTGCCACCTTGTTAGGAACTAGGGTCCAATGTGGAGATACCTTTGAATAAAGAAGATAATCAGGTTCCACACCAAACAATCTAGCACTTGGAGACTGGTTATAACAACTCCACCATTTCTTCATTTGTTGGACAATTCTTCCACTTTGGACCTGGTTGTTTCTCATCTTCATCACCATACTCAAAGACCAATTGCAACTGATCAGAATCCCAGTTTCTCCCCCGTTACAATTTTCTGTTAACATACCTGCAGGAATCTGGCTAGTGTGTATATTTTCGAGCTTCAATTGTCCATATTGTAATACTAACAGTTCAAAATGGTACTTGAGTTGTATATTTTTAGTCTTGGAATGAAATTCTGAATTCTTTGCAAGATGAATCACACTCTGGATATCACTATATAACCTACCCATCTCTTGCTTCTTACCCATTTCCTCCATAAACATTTGTAACAAAATAATTTCTTTACTAGCCTTTGTAGTAGCAACATACCCCCTTCTATCGTTGAAAGTTCAACAACACTCTGCATTTTTGAAACCCAATTGGTAGTTGTTCCACCTACAGTAAACACAGACCCCGTGGGGCTCCTCTTGTTATCTCTATCACCTGCCATATTTACATCAACATATCCATGTAAAGCAATGTTTGAACCACCAAAGTATAATGCTTTATTTGTGGTACCTCTCAAATACCTTAGAATCCACTTCACTGCCATCCAATGTTATTTTCCTAGATTGTTCATGTACCTGCTTACGAATCCCACTGCATATGCAATAGCAGGCCTTGTGCAATCCATTGCATACATTAAGCTTCCAATTTCTGATGCACATGGAATATTAGACATATAATCCATCTCTTCCCGAGTCTTGGGACATATCTCCTTTCTTAGTTTGAAATGGATAGCCAAAGGTGTACTAACTAGTTTTTGATTCTTCATATTAAATATTTCCAACACCCTTTGTATGTACTCACTTTGAGACAATGTTAATTTACGATTTTTGCTATCTCTAGTTATTCTCATACCAAGGATTTGTTTTGTAGCACCCAAATCCTTCATTGCAAATGCATTTGCCAATTTTTCTTTGAGCACATTTATTTCCTACATGTTAGAACCTACAACATGCATGCCATCTACATACAATAACAATATAATATAGCTGCAACCATTTTTCCTTTTGAGATAAACACAACGACTAGAGTGACATATGGTATAACCTTGTTTATACATAAACCTATAAAATTTTAGATACCACTTCCTTGAAGTCTATTTTAGGCCATACAAGCTCTTATTCAACATGCACACTAGTTTCTCCTTCCCTTTGATTTCATACCCTTGTGGTTGCTGCATATAGATCTCTTCCTCCAAATCCTCATGGAGAAAATTTGTCTTTACATCTAACTACTCAAGATGAAAATCTTATGCTGCTACTAGACTTAAAATAGTTGTGAGTGAAGTCATTTTAGTAATAGGAGAAAATATTTCATCAAATTCTATACCTTTCTTCTATGCAAACCCCTTCACCATAAGTCTAGCTTTATACCTTTTTCTACCTCCATCTTCTTCCTTCAACCTGTAGAACCATTTATTCTGCAATGTTGTTTTACTTGTAGGAAACCTGACTAAGTCCCAAGTCTAGTTGTGTACCAAGGAGTCCATCTCTTATTTCGTGGCTAGCTCCCACTTCTTCCTGGTTTCTACTTGCATTGCTTCTTCATAACATTCTAGTTCACCAAAATCAGTCAAAAATACATAATATAATGAAGGAGAGTAGTGTTCAGGGGGTCTACTTATCTTGGTGTATCTTCTAACACCACTTTTAGTTGTTTGAGATGCATGCTGTTGTTGTGGTTGTTGATCATTATGATTTTTAGACACTTTTACTTTTTCTGTGATCTCATCAAGAACTGTGTATTCTCTGTTTTCTTTTTTCCTACATTTGATAGTTATACAAGACCCTTTCTACATTTAATATGATATCTCTACTCCTAATGATTTTGTGATTTTCATAATCATATAAGCGCTAACCAAAATCATTAACACCATATCCAATAAAGGTACATTTCTTTTATTTTTCCTCAAGATTTGTTATATTTTCTTTATTAATGTGGACAAAGGATTCACAACCGAAAGTCTTTAAAAAAGGGTATTTTCCTGTTTACCTATCCACGCCTCCTCTAGAATACCACCATCCAAGAAACTTGAAGTTCCTTTGTTTATTAGATAAACATCAATATCTACAACATCTGCCTAAAATTGTAAAGGAAATCTTGCATGCAATATCATGCACCTAGCACGCTCCATGATTTCCATGTTCATCTTTTCTGACACACCATTTTCTTGTGGAATTCCTGGAAATGTCTTCTCTTTGAGAATTCCATTCTCTAAATAGTACTTATCAAACTCTTTGGTGTTCTTCTCCATTGTCCAATTTGAGACACTCAACTTCTTTCTTGTCTCATTCTCAACCAAATATTTGTTTTTCTTGAAAGTATCAAATACATCAGATTTATTTAGAATACAATAAATCTTGGATTTTCTGGTTGCATCATCAATAAAAGTAACATAATAGCAAGAGCTACTGAGAGATGATAGCTAAGCAGGTCCCCATACATTTGTATGCACAAGTTTTATTTTTTCACATTTCTTTTCTTTCCCAACTCTAATAAATCCGACTCTCCTCTATTTTCCATAAACACAATTTTCACAGAAGTCCAAATCAACATTCTTCAAAACTGGAAACAAATTTCTTGAGTGAATGATCTGCATCCCCTTCTCACTCATGTTCCTGAGCCTATGATGCCACAATGTCGTATCTGCTCCTATAGAGGTTAAATAATTAACAAAATTAGAAATTCCATTACATAAATACAATTACAAACCTTTTCTCCTTTTTCTATTACCAAGGCTCCTTTAGTGAACTTCTAGGTTTTATCTATAAAAGTAGCTGCACAACTTTCACCTCCCAACTGCCCTATTGAAATTAGATGTTTCTTTAGATATGGAACATGCCTTACCTCCTCTAATAGCATTTTTTTTACATTCTACTATTTTGTGAAAACTTTACCCATTCCAATGATTTTACAACGTTTATCATCACCCAAACGAACTTGTCCAAAATCTTCTTGAACATAATCATGAAAATGTTTCCTATTATGTGTGGCATGGAATGAGGCCCCTAAATATACCACCTAGACATAAATAATATTTTCTAATGAAATAATCAAAGCATATTGCAACACATCACCTATCACATTCACTTCATGAATGTTTTTTTGTTGTGTGTCTCCTTCTTCTCCATTCCAGACTTACAATCTTTCTTCAAGTGTCATTTCTTCCTCCATTTTTAGCACATTATCCCGATTTGGACTTGGATCTACCTTTCCTTGACTTAGTGCAATATTGTGGGCTCTTTCCTCTTTCCATTTTTATTCCCCTAGTCTTTGTTGTCAAAGCATTACCTGATGTCTCACCGGAACTTTTTTGTCGCATTTCCTCACTAAGGATAGCACCAACGACATCGTCAAACTTTAAAGTACCGGATCTAGAGACAAAGTTAATAATGGCCATAACTAAGTCATTCCAAATTTCTAGCAATGAGCATTGAAATAACAGAGCCCTAACTTCATCATTAAATTTACCCTTACAGAACTTAACTAACTGGTAACCGGATTAAATTCATTAAGTGATTAGCAATAGATCCACCTTCTAACATCTTCATATTAAATAAATGCTTCATAAGAAATACCTTATTTGAGTCCGAGGGTTTTTCATATAGTTCGGACAAAGCTGACATTAAACCTTTTGTTGTTGTTTCCTTTGAAATATTAAAGGCTACGGATGCAACCAGGCACAACCCTATTGTTCCAAGTACTTTTTTGACGAGAATCTCCCATTCTGTGCCTGTTATACTCATCGAATTATTTATTTTTCCGCTCAATGGTAGGTACATACCTTTTTAATATAGATAATCTTCCATCTACATCTTCCATAGTTGATAGTTTTGGTCGTTAAATTTCTCGACCCTAATCCTACCATCTTACACCGTTGTTCCCATTTTAACAAGGAACCCTTCTTTCCTATGACTTTATCAGCCAAATAGACCTTTGGCCCTAATACAAATTGTTAGAAAATTATATATTACAGAGAAATGGAACACAAAATATTTTAGAAAAATAAACACAGAAAATGCATAAAACAAGAGAGGCATAGATATACATGGTTCACCCAATTTGGGCTACATCCATAGAGAAACAACCAATCCTTCCTTTTATATTATCCATCAAATCGGAAGAGATACAACCTATAAGAGAGCCGTTGTAATTTCCTCTTCGATCTCACACATTCTCCTCTCTCTTTCTCACTCAGAATACACATATACACAACAGCAATACAATTTTCTCATATAAATAGTGGGGTCACCTTTTAGGGAAAAACACCCTAAATTAAACATAACTTCTACCTTCAGATCATCTGCTTAATAAATGACCCAAATTGACTACCAAATTACAATATTTTACAAGGTAATTTTACATCTATTTTTAGCTTCGGGGGTGCTACCTTCGAACCCCCACCAAGGGGCGACAATGATTAAATAGGTGGCACTTCCACCCCATTAGGAACTGGAGTCCAACATGGTGATACCTCTAAATAAAGAAGATAATCAGGCTCCACACCCAACATTATTATTAACAATAATCATAGAAAAAATATAAATATTAATAAAAATAAAAAGTTAATAAGGGATATGAGGTATCCTCACAAGCTGTCCAACCATGACCAAAGGACCTAGTCAAGTGACATTACCATTTTTGGTCACCAAGGCAGGGTGATGGCCTTCTATCTTAAGGATGGATGACAACAGGTCTCATCATGATCCGACTTGTTCACTTTATTAGTTCCCATGAATGGCATTGTTATCAATTGATCACCACACCAGAATAATGGCGTTATGTAGACACTTAATAAAATAAAAATAAAATTATAATTTTTCAATTTATTTCTAATATATGGGACACTAGAACCTCAAAAGGTTAAAAGGAAACCATGTTAAGGCTATGGATTCTTCCTAGAAATAGTGGATATGCCTGTGGTATAAAAGTTAATTTAAAGACTACAATCTCATTGGGTAGCTTTACTCCCTACTATCAATAATCAACAAAAGAAATTTGTTAGACTTGTTAGAACATCATATGGAGTATAATCAAAATAGCCCCTATAACATGATGATGTTGATTGTTAATGAGAATTAATAACAGTTGTACAAATCAGGGATGAAAAATATAAGACATTATGAACTCAATCATTTTTATCATCCTCGTTTATTGAATCCTATCCTTTTTCTCCATGCAATATTCTTTAATTGACCTTATTTTCCAACCATTCATTACGTTTAAATATCCTCACACTTTCATTTGTTTTGACATTAATGTTTTGAGATATCGTAATGATTTTTTCATTACACCACTTTATGATTGACAATTGATTTAATGATTTCTTGATGTGTTACCAATATTCTTTGTTTACCTTTACTATTTTTTATGGATATCCTCTTATGCTTAATTAATATGGCTTTATTTGCTAACCATGAAAAAATATTGTCAACTCATCAAACTGATCGAGGGTTGTGGATGCCCCTCAAATATTCTTCGGTGGGGGGGAAGGTACTTTTGCATGATATGTTCACTGAATTCCCAAGAAAATGTCGTTTCATGTTGACTGAAATTCCATATTCTGTGCAACATTGCTATATTTGAACTTTTTGCTTCTAGTTACAAACTTCTCCTTGTTGAATAGCTAATATGGGAGGCCATTCAATACACCATTAACCAACTCAATTTCTAGACACAGAGGAGGCTCAGAAAATTCTGAAACGGTAAGGATGGCTAGAATATATTGAGCATCTCCAAGGATTTGATAAGGAAGTCACACTCAAATTTATGCAGAGTTCAAATGAAGGAGATGAAATGGTAGGGAATGTGAAAATACAAGTGAACAAAGAAGTAATAATAGAGGTAACATGCCTCTCCTTAGAAGGAGAAAAGTGGTATGAAGTGCACACCCCACTACAAAATGTGGGTCTTCAGTTTGCAAAACCCATAGAAGAATTAGTCAAAAAGGGGAAAGTATACAACCCTAGTTTGCTTCTATACATTTTTAGATAATTAACAGGAATCACTAGTGATATATCGCCTACGATGGAAGGTATGACAAAGTCCAAGTCTGTCATCTCAAATGAATGGCATGTCTGAGATAAAATGTGGCTCTAAACCTTCCCTATTTCATGCATTCACTGCTACATGAAACTTTTGGTAGGTTAAGGAATTATAAATACCAAGCCTTAGTTGTTAGCCACCATGGGCTTATTAAACTACTAGTAGTAAGAAGTTTGAGTCAAATTTAATAGAATTGGGGTGGATTTTTAGGAGACTGTAAGGATGAAAAAAAATCACAAAGAAATTGTTGGAACGTCAAATTAGTTGTTCCTCGGTACCTGGAAGTGTTATCTAGCCTCCCCTGGCCTAAATGAACTGTGTAATGAAGGTGCCTAGCGAAGGGCACATTATAGATATAATGGAAAAGAAGGAAGATATAATGAGACTAATAAAGATGAATCCCCAACAATGAAAGAGACTTCACAGGAACCCATGCAACCTAAAAATACAATTCCTCAGAAAATTAGTCGAGCATAGAAGTGAGTAGCATCTTTCTTAGTATACTTTCTTAAGAAAAGGATAGGGTCATCTAGACTGGTTAAAATTCAATAGGGATAGAGTTCCTCAAAACCCCTTGAGTATTTAGTAATAGAGATTTTGGTTCAAGAATTTTTTGGTGAGGAAGAAACAAAATAAAGAACCCCTAAGGAGAATCTAACTCAAGATTCATCAATTCTAGAGCAAACAAATGCAGGTACATAGTAACATGGAATATAAGTGGTTGAGGTATTAGAAGGATTGGACAATCTAGTCGAAATGGTAAATCTAGGGGAGCCAATGGAAGAGCCTGCAAATCATTACGATAGTCCCCCTAACTCCAACTGGAATGCTTTGCCTAATTCTCTAGTTTCATCTCTTTTTGTTGATTCGATCACCACCATCATCTTTGAATTCTCTGGTGATTCTGAGCATGTTTCTATATAAGAATAGTCCGGGGACTATATTGCTACCATGTTGGAACCCTGTTCTTTAGAAACCCAACCCTAAATTTCCTTACAGTGACCCAATTGATGGGAGCTGAGAACTTGATGTTACTCCCTTGAGTGGACTACAGGTCGATCCTCTTGTTAACAATTTATTAGAACCTGTGATTGGTGGAATTTCGATGGTGGTTGATAATTAACCCATTGATTCTCTAATGGGTGACTCTACCCAAAGGACTACTACGGAAGGTTATGAAGTGACAACCTTTGTTCCTCCCTGTTACACATTATTTTGTCACACCTATTGTTCACTTATTGTCTCATATCCCGAATTGCCAAAACATTGACTATTGTGCAACATATCCATCATGATATACAGACTGAAATCTTCCTTAAGAATCAAAGGAAAATTTCCCTGAATCCACTCTAAATAAGGTTAACTAAAAGCCTAAATTTTAGCATCAGCACACTTTACTCAACTGCCTTCGTGTGCTGATTGGCAGGTTTTACAGTTATACACTAGTGCTGCCAATGTGGGTTTTGTATGAAAACCCACATTGAACCTCTTCTGGTAGGCTTTCCCAAATCGGAGGAGAAGCTTCGTGCACTATAACCTTTGAGAACAATGAGATGGATATTGGTTGTTGTTGATATGGTCGAGCTCTTCCATTTGGACCTCTTAATCTTATCATCATGGGCTTTCCCCTTGATATGTGGAACTTCCTACCTCTTTTGTGGATCCCTAATTCCCTCTTCCTTCCTATAAATTCACTCCCTTCCATCTCCAAATGGTTGGTCATTGATTGTTGTATCCCTATGTTGATATTATGCTTACATGCTACCCATTCTATCTTGGAGAAGGAGTGCTTGAAGAGTCTTTTATTGGACTTGGACATCCACCAAAAGGAGGTCTCAAACATCAAGGCATAGGTTGTATGCTTCCCTTTTTATCTCATTAATATATACACCTAATGTTCACTTTCCATAATTGTGTAAATGTTTATGCTTTTAGCTTAATACTCCTTGATCTATTAAGTAGTTTATGTTTGATGTATGCCATTTATGCTCTTGTATTTTGCATAGCTCTTTGATCTTCCTTGCAGGTACTCAATTGTGAAGAAAAAGTATGGAGTGAGGCCTCAAGTGAAAGATTCAAAGTCATCTCCAAAGGACTTAATGATTAGCATCAAAGTGAGGTAGGTTTCTCCTTCTCTTTTCACTTGTTAAACATAAACTAGGAAATTGTATGTTAGTTTGTTTAGTTTGTTGCTAGACCTAGTGATTGGGCCAGAGGGATCACCTTTGTCTCTAGAGGGTATCTACCTTAAAAAAAAAGTGGCAACTCCATTGGGGAAGCTATAACCTTTTCATCCTCTTTTCTCAATTGATCTTTTGATTAGTTTCATTGACCATTGAGTACTTAGTTAGTTTGAGTCTGTATAGATCTGCATAATCACTAGTTTTACCTTAGAGTGCTAAGTTTGGAAGTGTTTTGGGAAATTTTTTATTTTTTTCCTCATTCCTCACCCAATGCCATTTTGGCCATAACAACTGTGATGATCCCTTGTTCAGCGCCATTTTGGCCATAACAACTGTGATGATCTTTAAGAATGGAAAAAAACCTAGGGTTTCTCTATCAAACTCCAGTGTGTCTGAGCCCTTGAGGCATTTTCTTGTCCTATATTATTGGATTTACTGATGTTTTGATTGATTACCTAATTTTATTAGCAAATTCTCACCTTTTTTAACTTTCAACTGTTCGAGTGAAATTGGATTGATTTTAGGGTTTATAGGTCATTTGATTGTCACTTGCCGCTTGTGAGTGTTGTTGAGTCTATTTTTTGCTAATTGTTTAGGTCTGATTATCTGGTAAATCATTTGAAACATTGATTTGCATTAGTTTCAGTTTGTCTTTTGAAAAGTTTCCTTTCATGTGTATTAGGTAATCTTGCATTTGAAACTCATCTTTGTTATTTATCAAGCATATATTACATTGCTTAGTTTCTAAACTGAAAAGAGGGTATTTGTTTATCTATTTGAAAGAAAAAGTGAAATATATTTTCATTGAGTACTTTTTGATTTGGTGTTGCTTTGATTGGTGCATTGTTTGCATTAGGAGCATTTTGAATCAAAATCTTAATTTTTTTTTGCTTTAGTTGAAGCTTAATTGCATTAAAGCATCTGAAAATCAAAGAGAACATCTTTTAGGTAAATTGCATCTTAGTAAAGTAAAAGTAATTTTTGTTTTCAATAGATTGCATGTTGAAGAGTGGAGTTAGTTTTCTTTCGCATACTGCATTTGGAAAATAAAAATTAGTGGAGGCATATTGTTTGATGCATTGATTAATTGAACTCTCTTCCCTTTCTAGTATAGAATTCATTGAAGTGAGAAGTTTCCTTTTCTCATATAGTTGCATTCTAGGATTTAGGTGACATTGTTTGAGCCCAAAAATGAAAGATAATTCAAGAAAAACATTAACATTTACTGAATTAACCTAAGGATAATTTGGAACTTAACGCAAACATTTAGAGGTCTAGGCTAGAGACGTGTTTTGACGTCTATAAACCTACCAACTGTCATTAAATGCCTACATTTTATCTCGCAGGTGAAATCTTGTTCCAGTACAAAAGTATATTGGAGGTTCTCCAGTACTCTTGGGTATATCAGAGGCACTCTAGTATGGCAGCTTGTTGTAGTGGATATAACCACCCTCCAAAATTTTTCCTTAGCTTTGTTTTGGAACTTTCCTACCAACCTTTCACAACACCTTGTCTTGCTTTGTCAAGTACACAAGCTTCAACCTTTTTCTTGTAGAAAGATATCTTGTCAATCAAAGCTTGATGCATTCCCCTCATAGGCTGTTCCTTCAGACATGGTCCAGTTGCAGGTTGAGTAGCTCCCTCAATAAATTATGCAATTCTGGAGGGAAACCAGCCTTCCCCCTAGACATTGCACAAATCTACCAGCCAGGCTTCAACTAGAAAATTGTGCAATTCTTCCCAGCAGGGCTACTCAGCCCAAGAATCACACAATCCTTGGAAGCAGTTAGTTGCTCTACCTAGGAATTATGCAAATATCCTAGGCAGCCAACCCAACTCCCATCCAAAAATACACATTTTCTCCGAATAGTTGAGCGAACTCTTTCATGTGCAGTTGGGTTGACCAGTTCCACCTAGGACTATGGAAACTTGACTTTCATGCATGGCTTGAGTTTTCGTGGAATAGAAAAAGGCAACATGCAAAAATATTCACTTGATTTAGGGAGCTATTTTTAGCAGCTGGAGGTTGCATGTAAAGTTCGTTTCAGAATCTTTCCTCCAAGTGTCACTTTTCCCTAGATTTGTGGCATGCATATCATGAGCCCAAACTTATTTATTTGACGCATCAGAGCTCATTCTTTCACATTGATCTTGGAGCTCTGACATCCCACAACACATCTAGGACTCTTCGACTCATTCAGCTTAGATATTCATGGGTAAGTGTTCTCAACTTGTATTTTTCAAAATTTCTATCGATTTTTGTATTTTCTCTTGTGTGAGTGTTGTTTTCTTGATTTATTTGAATGTTTGTTGTTGTTTACATATATACTAGCTTGTATTACCATCGTTTCATTTTTTGTCACTATCTCACTGTTGTCACATGCATGAAATTGTTTTTCACGAATGATCTTTGATTCGGTGACTCGCTTCACCCACATTCATGTTGGTCTATTTTCTCAATCTTTCATTGAATGTTTCCATGCATGATAAATCAATTCTATTTTCACTTAGTATTGCCATGCATTCGGTTTCACGTTCACTTTCAGTTTCCCGTTGGTGAGTTTGGCCAGCCTTGGCCCCAACATTGCCTAACCAAGACAGAATTTCATAATCCATAGAAGGAAGGCCCTATCTTCCTCTCCATAAATGCGCATTTCTTCCCAAGAACTATCCTCCAAGACTGGTTTGCGTATTTCTGAGGGACAGTGACTGCTAGCCTAGAAAATTGTGCAATGTAGTCACTAAGCCTGTAGTCATTGCTAGCTGGAATTGCACATTGTGTAATTCTAGTAGTCAGGAGTCAACCTGGATTAGACTTTGCGCAAATACAGTAGCCATTTAGCCTCCCCAGAAAGTTGTTGGCTTGTATGGGCCTAACCTAGGTTCAGAGATGATTTAGCCAAACAAACCCCGGTACTACTGGACCTTTCAAGAATTGTCCATGGAGCGCGAACTGAGGTCTCACCTAAAGTAGTATGGGAGGGTGCTAGAACCAGGTGTCTGCACCCTAGATATTTCTAATGAGATTTTGGTGGTCCACAGTTTGGCCTTGTGCGCACGTCACTATGTGCATCTATTAGTCCATCGCAATCTATGATGCTACCTTCGTGCAGCCCTACTCAGGACGCGATCCGTATTATACACATGTTCCTTACTATTTAACCTATTATTACCTGATTAATTAACTTATTTGTGTAAGACTAGTGATAATTAATAGTATATCCAGCAATCATATAAGTGCGCGCGATAAACAAAACAGTATACATGTATAGAATGCAATACAAAAGTAGATACACAGAATTTGGAATCAACTTCCCTTTATTATTCTTCGTTCAAGGTTACAGACTCAACACCGCCCTACGCACTCAGCTACAGGGGTGTGTGCACTCAGCTACGGACTCTACTAGGCCTCTACACACTAGGTTGTAGAGCCTTTTCCTACTACTACGACCCAATACACTTAGATTCTTGCTCTATGCTCTATCTCTAATTCGCTCCTTTTATTCCTTTTCTCGCTATCTTTACAACTTAGAGCCTCTCTCTATTTATACAATCCCATAGTCTACAGACCATGGGTAGGTACACATGACATTACATTACATTATAAGACTTAGGCAGACAGCTCTATCACTCAACCTATACTTCGCGCTTCGAGCCAGCAATTCGCGGAGTCTTACAATACATCTGACCAAAACTTGGGCTTTGAGCCCCAAAACATGCTATGGGGGGATTCCATGCCCAACAGGCCCCTAACACAAACATCATGACTAACCCTCGAGTAACTCTATTAGTGTGGTGATCTTTGTGCGGAGTTCCTCCAACTGGTCTCAAACAGCTTGGAGGTCCATAATGCACTGTTTTGCGGTTTGCTGGACCTGTTGCATGCGCCCTTCTGATACTTCTTTGTGAGGATTGAATCCTTGCCTTAGCACATAGAGCCCCTGCATCTGTGCAAGCTTTCCCTCGATATCTACCGTAATGGTGAAGGTCTCATCAATCCATGGCTAGACGAACACTTTGAGAAGTGCCTCTTTTTGTCTTGTGGCATCCACTTGCTCTTTCAGTGCCCTTGTTTGCTACATCTTTACGAGCCATTGAGTGAGGATGACGATTTGCACAGTGCCCCTTACATTGTCATACTTTCCTGAAGCTCACGCACCTCTGTTTCCAGCCAATGTATGTTGGGGTCCTCCTACAAGGATGTGAGGACTCCAAAGGCTTGCTCCAACATACTGGTGCAGTCCTGTACTGCCCGTCCAATATCTTCCAACCTTGTTTGGATAGAGCTAACGTGTTGCTCTCTAACTTCCAGGGTAGTGGAAGGCTGTGCCTTCAGCCACAGCTCAACAATATGGAGATTCAGCTCCAGCTGCACTCATGTTGTTTCCTCGCATGCGTTTTGGACTACACTTGCCAAATAGTGGATCTGCATTTACGTTGGTAGGTCCATGATGATGGATAACTCTGGGACTCGTCTACATGCTTCATCAACTGTCTACACTAACTTCTAGTGTTGTGACACCAATTTGTCATGCTGCATGCTGAACTATTCAATGTTGATCTTTTGCTCACTCATCACCTAAATTGTGCGGCCCTCCCTAGCGTGGAACTTTGCTGTTATTCCATCCTGTAGTTGGTATAGTGTGTCTCATAGAAGGGCAGCCAAATTAAGGCCAAGTCCCTTTATCTTGCCAACTGCGGCTCTATCGATATCATTCTCTACTACTAGCACCCCTTTTGGTAGCACTATGGTGTTGGCCATCCTTGCGTGTAGAATCTACTCTGCTGCTGATGTGCCTGCTACACCACAGGTGGCTACGGTTCCTTCTTATGAGGGCCGCACCTATAGTTCCTACAGATGCGCCCTTAGGGCCCCCAACATAATCTGCTACTCTGTCATGGCTTCTTGGAGCACTTCCTTGGTGACTTCGCCAACTGTGTTGCTGATGTCGTAGAGGTCACCTTCCGTTAATGTGATCGGGTCGATGGCCAATTTGGAGGCCTTGACCTTTTTCCGTGGACCCGATCTCTCTGTAATGTGCAGCCTTTTGAGTTGGGTGGAAGTTGTGCCTGGGTTTGCACCTTCTTTTGCATGGTCTATGTCCTCTGCCTCTTATCCTGAAGAGAATTCCTGGCCCTCCTCTTCCTGCATTATTGTGACCCCTATTGTCTGTCCTGCTGCTACTACTTTGGCGGCCTTTGCCTGCTCCATGACTACCTTTTTTGCCTCGCGGATTTCCCTTACCTCTGTTGTTTCTTTTTCATTGTGCCTCTTCTTAGCTAGCTGTGTGTCGCGTAGCTTGGCCTCATCCTTTCTTTTCTATGCTACTATCCTATCCAGCTCCACCAAATCCAAGGCATGCCACCATGATTCTAACACTGTAAAAATTGCATCATCAGTGGCGATGAAGGGGAGCTTCGTCCACTATTGCGCCGGATCCTTTCACACCTTGATGTAAATATTATGCATGTCCGCCTTGAAGTCTCCAAAACTCCGCATACTATTGTGCATTGTGGGGGACAGGAGCGGCCTTCTATTAATCCACATCTGGATGCTCACCTCCATGAGCACCCAGAAGATCTTCGTATCGTGAATCTGCTTTGCGTCCTTGGTAGCCCAGAGAGACGTATACTTTGCAGCCTCTAGTAAGTCACGCTCAATTCTTGGGAACTGACTGCCCTCTAGCAGTTCTCCCACTACCAGCAAAATGGACAAGAGCAACCACATGTAGTGGAAGGTCTTACCCTGCTCCTGGGCTTCCTTATAGTTGATCAAGAATTCCTCGCAGAGGAACTCGGCCCAGTTGAATTGGACCCCCTGTGCGCATTGTTCAACCAACACAACTATCGGTGTTAGTACTCCGTCGTTGTGGAATTTTATCATTACCTTCCCGGCCAGGAGTTGGGTAGCTACACGCACCCCTTTATCCTTGATAATGTTGATGGCATAACCCCTCTTTTTCTTCTTGAGCTTATATTTCTTCTTCAAGGCTTCCAGAAGAGCCAAATCACCACTCTTTCCTACTATCGTTGTGGGGTCCTTTCCCTTACAAGGAAGTTGAGAAATTCTGTGGACGATATCCGCCTAGATGGGAATAGGCTCCTCCAGCCATAAGTACCCATCATGCACCAGGAAAAGTAGCTGCCTGATGAGGAAAATAGTAATGGGCACACGGTGAAAGTGTGGTATCCATAGCATATGAAGCAATCCAACCTTCTCCACACCGCGCAACCATTTTTCATGGCTCTAATGTTGTCACAGGTCCCTCCGTGCTCTACTTCATGAGGCTCTCCATCTCTAAGTGTGAGAACTTCTCGCTATCCGCGAGGTCCCAATATTTGAACTTCATTATGGGCATGCGACCAAGGTGCGAGCCCTCAGAGAAAATTCCATCGTGGAGGAGAGGGGTCTAGAGTGCACTCTTTGTGGCATCCAGAGCCTTTGGTATCTTAGTTTTCCCTTCACGTGGAGGGACGTACTTAGGAAACTTTGCTGCAGAGCACACTGGCTGGATATCCTCTTCCATGTCTTCTACTTCCTCTACCTCAGCAACGAGAGTCTGTAGGTCCTCCTCCTCATCATCTATCTTAATGGTGACAGCCTTGCCCTTTTCTTCCATTGAGAGCTTACCGAACCCGGGATTCCTTGGGGACATGTGAACTGGTCCCGCTACCTGCTTATCTTTCTTCAGTCTTGGTGTTCGAGGTGATTTTGGGATTTCTAGCATGACCCTAGTATCTTCGGGAACATCGTGTAACATGGGGTTCTACGCAGCCTCGTCGGCAATTCCTTCTGCAAAGCCCAAACCTCTCCTGGTAGCTGCCATCTTGTTTTAACTGTATGTGGTCTTTCGTGAACTTAAGTGCTCGAATATCACTCGGTGCTCAACACTCTGGGGTCTAATCAACTGCTCAAATCTCAAGTGAACAAGTGTTGTCTTGTGGCTACCCCCTGGAGTTTTATAGTGCCTTTTGAATTCAAATTCGACCGTTCCCCCCAATTTTGGGCCATCAATTCTTTCTTGGCGGAAGACTGTCCCAAATCTTGACCTTAATTCATGTCTTAAATGCCCTCCACCCACTCCCTTTTTCCTTAAATTGGACATTCCGCATGAATAGTGACACTAACGGTCACTTCCCAGCCTACCCGTGTGGTAGAGCAACCCCCCATACATGGGCGCGAACTTTGTGACATGCTAATTTTGTGCACACTTCCCTTATCGTGCAACTCCTAAACATACTCTTTTATAGTCCCACTCTCTCTTTCAATTGCCTGGAGCGTTGAGACTGTGCTTCCTATGGCTAGTTAAGTGGTTGCACCACATGTGCGAGGCTTTAACTTGCCTTCTAGTATAGTCCATAGAAAATCCCCAATTTCCCTCGCGACAGCCGACACCACGAGTTCTATCGTATGTAATGCGCTCCCCTGGTTACTGCGTTTAGTGAGATGTGGTCGTAGCCATGGTAGCAGAGTAATAAATTCTCGATGACACTCTTCTAATCCAGTGGTATGATCATTCACACCTTGTCTTGTCATCCTTGGTTTATAGACGAGAAATGCTTGCTTGATCTCATTTTCCACCCTCTTGATCTTCGCATCCATCAAAATTGTTTTCTTCCTCAGATGTACCTTGTCTTTTTTGAGTTCGTGAAGTCTAAGGTTCCCTTTCCGAATGGCTTCCTGAATCCTTATGTGTTCGAACTTGCATAGCTGTGTGATTTCTTCATCCTGGTCTTCACGCACTGTCACAACTACGAGTCCTATTATGTGTGGATTCCTCTTTACATTTTCTTCAGAAATCGCAGTCTCTACTCTGTTCCGCGCTTTTGGTATCATTTCCGCGGTCAGGGTTTTGTACATGGTCCTATAGGCTCATTGAACCACTGGTACACGCAGGTCCCAATCAGTGCATCTGCCTGGTGAACCTTGTTTAGTACTTCAGACACCCTATCGAATGCTTCTCCATGGATAATCGGTAGTGTGTGTCACCTTTCCTACTGTTGTGGTTTGTTCTGATTCTCTATTCTAGGTGCGGTGTGCGCTTGTGTGGGTTGTACAACGTATGTCTGTACCCATCAAGAAAGGTGGGCGTATAAGTTATTCCGCCCCTGCTGACTGGCTTGCGTTCTGAGCTGGGGTTTTCCATATTGTAGGTGCATCATCCTTCTGCATCTGTGCCAGTCCTCAAAACTTCTTTGATGCGTACCCCACCATCGTGTGGGTGTTGCGCACAGTGCCCATTTCAAAGCATCGAACCGCTATTATTTTGGTACTGCGCTTTCAAATTTTTTCAAGAATTCATCCACTACTATCAACCCATCATATGTAGGTAGATCCCTTGCCTATGTTGTCACATAGTGTAGTGATCTAACCATTATGTTGCAATTAAGCGTTGTTACTTCGTGCAGCTGATTCTGCCATTGCTCTATCTCTTTGTCTGAATCCAAAGTGCAAGAGCTTCTGCGCTCCCACAAAATCCTTCCATCTACAGCGGCATTCACCTAATACTATTCCCACATACTTATCTTGTAAATACAATCGAGATTGTCATCACTATCATTGTCACACACTGGTTCAGTGTATCGCTCTCCTTCGGCTGGATCTAGCGGTACTACTACACGTAGTGATTTTTTCGCAAAGATCATTTTGTGCTTCTTCAAATTTATGACTCTATTCATATCGGTGGCCCTGTCTATTCCCAGTAGCACAGGATAGGAATTACTATCATCAATAATCTCTATTACTTCAAAATATGCCTACACGCTCGCACCTTCAATATCTACTGTCACCCCTTGCCATCTTCCCATGGGTAAGATCTTCTGTTGGTTTGCCATTTGTAAATGAATTGGAGACCACTATAGTGCAGGTCTGCCTATGTGTTCCCATGTTTGTTTTGGAAGTACATTTGGGTCTGATCCGAGATCTAGGATTACCTGATCCATTTCATACTCGCCGATTTGCGCAATCAACCTGATTCCCCTTACTATGCACAATGCATGTTTTCCAAGTTTCCAGACCACGTGGGGATCTCCTGACCCCGTGCACCTAGTGATAAGTTCCTATAGTCCTTTTATTAGCTTGTTGTCACGTAGCAGTTTCATTCATGTCTCTAGAAGGTTAATGAGCATTGAAGGATCCATCCCTAGTTCTAGTTGATCCTTACTATCTGAAGTGGAGGCCTCCGTGAAGCTCTTCTTAGCTTCCATGAATGTCTCCTTCACGTGTTCTAAATCAAATCTGGGTTCCTTGGTAGGATCCTTGCAAACCCACACACTTTCTTCTGACTGTTTCCCTTTATCATCGCCAGTGGTCATACCGCTCCTAAGCATCATGTTTACATTTAGCTCTTCTTCGTGCGGTTTAGACCTCATCATCTCCAAATTCTGAGTCGGAGGGGGTTGAAGTACCCCTTTTTCGCGTAGTATTGCTATCAATGTATGGCAATCTTCTACCTCATGATCAAACTGAGCATAGTACAAACATGATGTCCTTGTCAGGTTTGTACAATCAGGGGCATAGTGTCCTGGCCCTCTGCAACTGTAACAAATTAATTGTCTGTGACCCCTTCTTGGTCCCATTCTGCCTTGACCTTGACCGCGCCCCTAAAATCTAGTGCATGCCATTCCTACATTTGGGTCGAGGGCTCGCGTTTCAGTCTACACCTTGTAGGCAGGAGGCTGATCCATCATTAATTCATAGCTTCTACAGGTGCATTCATCATGGCATACCGAACTGCAGAAATTACAAAACAATTGCTGGGACGTTTGTGTATACTTCTACAATAGATGACAATTATCCATAGTGTGTTTTCCTCTTATCTGATAGATCGTGCACCATAATGCAGGCGTTGTGCTTGGTCCTGCCTATGCCTCAGGTATTAACGGCATTAGCCCTCCTCCTGCCAAGTAATTCATGAAAATTGGACAATGGTCCTTGTCATGCCCCTGGCCTTTTCATTTTATGCACCATACCTCTTCGCACGCCTCTGGCCGAGGTGTCCTGTCCTGTTTTAAACTTTGCATCTCCAGACATAGATTTTGCAATTGTGCATGGATTTGTTGGACTTCCAGACTAGGGTCCTATATAGGGTTCTCATGTAATCTCATCGCCATCTCCAAAGCTTTGGCCTGGGTGGAAGGTTTTTGTTGTGACAACACCGTCCTTAAGTGTGGTGTCAGTGATGCTACAAACCATGTGTTCTCACCTAGAATTGCAGTCACATGTACATAATGTTGTCCAAAAAAATTTCATTGTCAAAAATGGGTGTCAAATGGTTGTTGTCCTATGTTTGTTACTTAGGGATCATGTTTTAGAAATATATTGATGTGAATCATTTTCAAATACCGTTAGTCATCCTCCATCATGATTGTATAAGGCATGTCTTATCTTGTTTACGTCACTGGTCCTTTTCGCATTTCCGCAGCGCAATTTTATTGGTTGATTTTGCAATGCAATGATGTTTTAGCTTTTTCATAGCGTGTCAGTGACCAGCCATTTAGTAGCGCATTTTGTTAATTTATAACTATCTGCGCTACGAAATCGCGGATTCGGGGATTTTGCAGCACATATTCTTGAAATGTCATGTCTGGGGGGATGAGTCATTATGTCCATCCATTTATTGTCAGTTGGTGCCCTTTCCAAGCGATTATGAGCCATCATTCCACCAATAGGTTCATAGCCATGCACATAAAAATCATTCAAATGGTTTTGTAATGCATGGTAGTGTTATGATGTTTGTTAATGATGCATGAACTGACCCGTTTGTATGATAAGACTATTAAATTGCAAAGGAGCCCGAGTTTCTTCTTTAAAAGAACCTGATTGCAAGCGAGCCTGCGTTCCAGAATTTGAATTTGCCATTTGAGTTGAAGCTAGTGGTGTTTCTCTGTGTGAAAGATTTCAAAGCGAAATGGAGAAAAAGGGACATCGGTCTGGAAGATGTCAAAGAGCAGAACCTGAGGGATTGGATCTTGCATTAAGAGATGAAGGTGTAAGAAAAGCTTTTAAGGATGCTGGTTGCTGGAGATTTTGTGAGAAGCTACAGGGTGGGCATGCTGAGGTAACAAAAGCATTTGCCTTAAATTTTACAGGTTTAAGTTCTAAAGTAGCTATGCTAGAATTCCCAGTATCTTCAGAGGTTATTGCTAGGGTGACTGAAATTCCGAGAGGAGGGCAGGAGTGGTTTAAAAATTTCAAATTTGATATGAACCCCTGCAAGGAGTTCCTGAAGGAGCCTTATGTAAATGAAGATCTTACAAAGGCTGTGCCAAGAAATTATGTAAAAGAACACTATGCACTTCTCCTAACATGTATTCAGAAATATTTAACCTGTGAAGGGAGATATAACAAGGTTTACTCCTATCATTTTAAGCTATTGCTACATTTTACAGGCAAAGCCTTTATAGATATCCCATTCTACTTGTTTCGTAGCCTCAACAAGATGTGTGATAAGATTCAATTGAGGAAAGATGACTGTGAGACATCACTGTTTCACCATGGTTTAGTAAAACTGTTAGTGCTGGATAACCTGCAGAAGATTGGTCAGGATTGGGATTCTTTTATTTTTATGGCTGGTTTTCAGAGTAAGACAGGCCTCACCCCACTGCCTG
>APFE030133588.1:90569-107063 GCA_000404065.3 Pinus taeda
CTTGAGTATGCAGCAAATGTTGGGAGAACTATACGAGGATAATAAGGCGAGAGATGCAACTTCTTCTTCTTCAAAAACATCAAAGAAGGACAAAGGTAAAGGCAAGGTTGATAAACCTCCTTCACCTCCATCATCTCCATCATCTCCATCATCATTATCATCTTCTTCTTCCTCCAGTGCAGAATCTGAAACAGAAAAGAAACCAAAGAAAACATCTCTTTTGAAACTTCATGTAAAATTTGAGTTACCTATTTATGATGGCGAAGTGAATCCTGAAAAGCTAGATAACAGGATTAAGTAGTTAGAAGTGTATTGTCATATTCAAAACATTTCTGATGATAAAATGAAAATTCCGTTAGCTACACTTAGAATGGGGGGAAAAACTTTAATTTGGTGGGAAAGTAAAACTCATATAGATGTAAAGTGAAAAGGTAAAGTCATCTCTTCATGGTCTAAGTTTTTAAAAGCTCTTAGGAAACAATTCTATCCTTTAGGATCCATGTAGAAATTTGTTATTGACTGGCAACACTCGAGGCAAGGTAAAGGGCAGAGTGTTCAGGAGTTTACTCAGGAGTTCAGAAAGAAAGCATTATCGCTTGGTATTTCATTCGATATACGTGAAACTTTATTAAAATACATCGACAATTTAAATTCATATTTGTAGCATACATTATTGATGTTTAATCCTAATGATTTTGATGAAGTGTGTGTTCAAGCCATACATATTGAATCAGGAGGTAGACCATTCAAGTTTTCACCGCAATCATCCAAGGAGTTGGAAATCAAGGATTCCAATGACAGTAAAGGGAAGAACAATTCGAAGAGAAAGAAATCAATGATAGCTCAAAAGGAAAGACCTACTTATTCTCATTGTCAAAAAATCAGTCATGATGAATCTAAGTGTTGGAAACTTCATCCCGAACTTAAGCCCAAAAATTTCCTTAAGGAGAAGGATGAAAAGAAGGCAATTGCAGTAGTCCAGCAAGATCTAGGCTCTGATTCAGGTGATGAAAGGAGGATAACTACCATAGTTTCGACAGGTAAAACTTTTGTCAATGGTTCAAGTTCGAATACTATTGAATCTTCATCAAACATAAATCCTTCAAATGAGGATAAAAGAGTTGAATTATTTAACATAAGGATAACTTCTAAGGACACAAAAATATATACAATGTTTGACAATGGATCACAGGCCAATTTAATATCTGAATATTTAGTTAATAATTTGGGTTTGGAGACACGAAATCATCAAATACCTTACCCATTAGGATGGCTAAATAGATTAACTCATATAAAAGTCACAAAACAATGTCGATTAAGCTTTTTCGTTACATCTAATTACATTGATGAAGTGGAAATAGATGTGGTTCCAATAGACATATGTGGAGTTGTCTTAGGAAGTCCTTATCTTTATGATCATGATGCAGTATTTTATAGAAGAGAGCATAAATATCACCTTAAGAAATATGGGGTTGAATTTATTGTCAGGGTACATAAAAGTAAAAATCACTTGAATTTAGTTGTTGCTAATTAGATGAAGCGATTAATAAGTTCAAATAAGAGATTTATAATCATGTGTGTAAAGGAACAACATAAGAAACAACGTGATGTTTTTACAGGTTATGAGTCTCTGCTTAAAGATAGTTTGATCAAAGAGGTATACTTTTCTAGTTCTATTTAAAGCAAACAAACATCTTACTCATAACCAGGGAATACAACATGAATTACAATTGATGCCTAAAGCTCCTCTTCCTAATGTCAGAATGAATCAATTCAGTCCAAGCTTGGAAGTTATATGTTATAGGGATGCAGGTCAGTATTGGATAAGGTTAGTGTTAAATTTCTCTTGTATTGTGTCACCATTTCATGTTTCAAACAATTTGGAAGCTTCTTTTCAAGTGGAGAGGAAGCCTATTTGTTTTCACATCAAAGCCATTTCTAAAGTAGTGTCAAAGTGTTTAATAAATCTAAGGGAAACTTATGCATAAGGGAAAAATGCTAATCAATGGAAACATCATTTAATGAATAAGGAAATGGTGATTCAAACAAATCAATAGCCATTTCAATACTTTCAAAATCAAACTAAGTTGCAGCAGTTTCCATATTACATTTCGATGGGTTTATAGCTGAAAGTTCACTTAGTAATCAGGAATCAGGAAAGTATATCAAATCAAGTAGCTGGTATAATCTTGAAAATGTCTTTGATTGTCTCTATCATTCCGCAATATAGATTGTTAATACATGTCAATAATAATGAACAATATCCTGTAGAGACTATTTTCAAGGATGTTTATGGCCCACTAATTCATGGTACTTCAGGGAAAGAAGTCAATTTCCATGTTCATAACATGTTGTTTAACCATCTTCACAAGTTGTAGATATTGCAGGTGGATGGAATAGGTCACCGATTCAAAATTTGCCATGATCAACATCATCAAGACAAGGTGGAGAGTGAGGGAGCTCTACCCTCATTTGCTATTTGTCTAGTCAAAACTTTTGTGGTGCAAAAGATTTCAAGTGGAGAGGATTGATCTAGGAGGATCTTGTCAGATCAGTTGCATAGGTTTAGTTTTGTCATCAGCATTTAGTGTCTAGTGTCTTCAACTTCGACAGTGATGTTTATGGTTCAGGTTGTCTAGTGTTGGTTTTAGTTCCCTAGTGATGTCATTAGTTGATATTGTTTTGTACTTGGTTGTCGACAAGTGGTTGTTGTCAGTTCCGCCAGTATTTGGTTATCGACATGTTGGTTGTCGTTAGTTCCTCTAGGATATGGTTGTCCATGTGGATTGGTCATCCACCTTGTAGATTTTGGTTGTTGACAAGGGTTTGTCATCATGTGGGTTTGAATGTCACTTTGTGGCAATTGGTTGTAAATGGGTTTTTATTTGATGTAGAGACTAAAACCTAGCCCTAAAAAGCTATGGTCAAAACCATGTATCATTGACCTAAAACATATGCCCAAAACTATTACTTCAACCTTATGGTGGAAAACATCAAACCTAAGTCTAAAAACCATAAACCTAAGTACTAAACCTCTTGAACCATGTTATATTACCAAACCATGTTAAAAAAACCCAATTACAAATACCTAAACACATAAAACTATGACCAAAACCCATTCGGACTATAGAAACACTTTAATAAACCATAAAAATTAAAAAATACATATATATCAATCCCTAACCGCGGGGTTTAGACCACGTCGGAACCGTGCCATGTGAGCAACCAAAGGATATTTGTTGAGGTTAGAGTTTGCAGCATAGGTTACAGCTATCTGCTACATCAAAACTGTAGCATGAACCGTGTCATGTGAGTGGATGGGAATATAACCATGGGGGTTGATTCCGCGCTGTTTACGCTTGGAGTTATGGTTAACTGTCAACAAGGACCATCGACATGTGAACAATATAGCTCACCATCAACCGTCAGTAGTCATTAGAACTGCTGACATATGAGTGGGTCAGATTAACCGTCAACCATCACTGTTTCAACAAACATTTAGCGGAACTACCGGAGCCCAAACCATTGGGATTATCTGCCTACACACATGCGCCATCTCCCTCCTCTACCTAGTTAGCAAATGAATAATGGTTTTCATGTTAAAATAAGGTTGTAGGTGGTTTTTGTTCGAAAATTGGATATTTTAATACACTTAAGGTGTCTAATGTCACAAAGTCACATAATATCTTCAACTAAAACCTTAATTTAACCCTAGAAGTTAGCTCATGCATTATAAAGTTGGGTAGCAGAGGTTAGAATGTATTTGTATGGTTATAAAGGTTTTTTTGCTCATTGAAGATGCGGATGAGTGGTTTTGAGTTTTATGTTCATATTTTGGAGGTTATAGATTATTTTGTTTTCATTGTAATGGGAGCACTGGGAGTCAAAATTGGGAACCATGATAGGTGTTGGAAAGCTTGTTCAGAGAGATTTCTTATGAAAGTGACCAGAAGTGCCTGAGTGCACATTCATTTTGGTGAATTTGTTGTGTAATCTACCTCCTTGGAATTCAATCCTAATAAAGCGGTCACCCATCTTGAAAGTGGACCCGAAGACGTAGTCCATTAGAGATAAACTACATAATCAATCTCGCTATCTGGTATCACTGTGTATTTGTTGTTTTCACTTCTATTTTGCATCTTTCTTATGTTTATCTTCTGTCCCAAAGTCTTTCTTCTCAGGTAGTTCTCATGATAAAATCACTTCCAGTTAACATTTTGTTCACTAATGGCATTAATCAATTCTACATCAGTTTGACATATGATCATTTCAGATCAACCAACCTCTTGATAAGACTATCTTGGAGAGAGCTTGGACAATATTGTAATGAGCCTTGGCTTCTCCATTGTGCAGATCTAGTACATCTATTTGGAGGAGTAGGTGGTTGTGGCTGTAACGTTCCGCTATCGAAACTAGTGGTTGGACATGGACGTATTGTATAACTGGAACTTACACTTCTTAATATAACAAGATCCAACACATTTCATGCATATGTTGTATTATATTCTATGCTATATGGTTTACTCTAAATGATATATGTATCTGTTCACTTACGCATGCATGTATAACTATCTGTGTATGTATGTATGAACCTTTCTAAAATGTGCTATTGGTTTAACCATCACTTTGGATTGCTAGCTAACTTGCCTTCCATGTTGTGATGCATATTTTCTTGTGTGTTCACTTCTTAACTGCGTGCTATCACAGGTCTCCAAGGGGCACACTCATCTCAACCCCCACGTGTTAGAACTTCTCATGCACGTTCCTTCGCTCACTGCAGCTATCACACCCTCGCTACCAATAAGTTATCTTACTTACCTCTATGCGAAATCGGGGTCAAGGAATTACCGTACGACCCACTGTTGGGACTCCTACACCAAACAGTATGAGGCCTAATTGGACTTCTTACCGGGGAGATCCATTGACATGTTGGCGGGTCTAGAAACGTCAATATGTTTGGTGTTAGAGGGAGGGACAAATGAGAAGTTGTGTCCTTTCATCCTGTTTTGAACCTTTGCATATCTATCATGGATCCTTGCACTCTTCTCCCTCCATGATATTTTTCAACACACAAAGTTGTCGCCATCATGAGGGAGTTCTTTGATCTCTTGTCCACTTACACGTATGATGGTGAAGGCGAAGTGGCCTGGCCTGAGTTCTTATATGAATTTCTTTCCATGCTTCATGAGGAACATGTATGTTCTGGTGAACAGGCTAGCTTGTTGCTTGCATACACACTTCACAAATCTCCACATCAATGGCTATGCAGCCTACCAGATGACAAAATGCACTCACTTGAGCACTTCTATGATGTCATTGAGGACACTATCTATCATTTTGATTCAGACCATCTTGACCAAAAAATGTTACAACAATGGAAGACTCCACATGAATTGACTATGGATTTTTGGCAGTGCTTCCGTGATTTGCAGTTTTTCTATCTTTGGGTCTAATTTGAGTTTTGCATTAAGAAATCTACTCGTCCCAAGAAGAAGTTCGAAATCAAGCCTCGCTCAGAATTCTTTGGTGATGGAGTTACGCAATCTCAGATGGATGAGGTCATTGTCACAAGAGACTGTCCGCCATCTCCTCATTAAGCAGCTCCACCACCGCAGAGTGATGTTGAGGATCATGCTTCCACACATGTTCAACTATCACATCCTCCCAACATCACTTAGTTTAATTTTTGGGCAGATTTGTTTGTGAGTCCATCAAGTTGTCATATGCATTTTGTTCCATAACTTCCATCTTCACACTCGGTTGTCCCTCCAAATGATACTTTTTCGTGTTCTTCCATTTGGACTCTACACTTGTTGTGAACGAGGAACAAGCCACTGACGGAGTTGGTGTTGCACAACCAACATGTGTTGCCATTCATAAAGAGAATCAGTGGGAGCTTGAGCGTCAAAACTCGACGAGGGATGACTCCCTTCTTTGAGCCCCCTCCATTCCTTCCTAACATCTTTGGTGAACCTGCGATCCATGATTTCACATGTGTATCTTCATCCATGGATGCACCCATTGTTGATCACTCACAGGACACACTAGACATCAGTCCATCATTTGACAATGGAGAGGATGAGTTATTCATTGAAAATCCACTTGTTCTTTCAACTACCTTTTCCAAAAACAGAAAGGGTGAATTTGTTCTCTTTTCATATACCCCTCTATTTGGTTCATCAGATCCTGAGGATGCCGATGAAATCATTGATTGTTCTGATCATGGATGTTATGATCCATTTAGTCCCATATTTCATCACAATCATGTTTCTATCATAGTTGATTTTTCCAAGCCACCGGTTTATGATGATCTAGCTGGCGATGAAGTTGAAACACCCAAGACTATCGAGGAACTTCAGCCCGAGTTGATGGTTATGTCAGGCCCTCGCTCTCTTGGGGTTACTTTTGCTTCCAATCAAGAAATTGTTCAATCACCCAAGGCTCCTCATCACTCATCTGTATGCATTGAAGATCAGTCTCACACATAGATCATTCTTCCTCCACTTGAACTGCACGATCCCATCGCTCATGCATTGGAGGAATATTACATTGCAAGCACACGTGCATGATGTAAGTAGTACTTGTTTCTTTCGTTTTCTTGCATTTCACAGTCAAGAATGTGTGTATGCTTCAAAGCTGCACCCATTGTCACGCAACACCATGGTAAGTCCACTGACTACTTGTCATGCACTTTCACTCACTTATGTCCCATGGGAACTTTGAAACATGGAGTGTGGTTGTCTTCATTGTTGTATATTTCTTGTTTGTTGGTTTGCACAAGTAGGTTTCTCACAGACTAATCCTTCACCAATATGGGTCAACCAATGCGCCAGTGGTTGCATTGGAAATATCACTTCATGCTATCATGCCCATGCATCGTTAGCTTAGGAGTAGGAGTAGTGTTTGCTTTCAGTCAGTGTTATTGCATGCTTGTTTGCTTACTTGCTTTATTTGTTTGTTTGTTTGCTTTCTTTTTTGCTTACTTGCTTTTCTTTCAATTTTGCTTCTAATTATGCTTTTCTTTTTTGTTTGTTTGTTTTCTTTTTTTGTTCGTAGGTTGGTTTCGCATGTGCAACTATCACTACTTGGTTATTTGTCATCCTCCCTTTGTATGAAGAACTTGTTACTTTTAGTCCATGATACGTCAATGGAAAATACGTACTGTTCGAAGTGAACCTTGGTGAAAACACAATGCTTGCGTGCTATCTAGTATCCCTACTCTAGTTGGTTGTTTTTGGGTTAACCATTGTCAGCTCAGTTAAGTAGGGTAAGGTGAGGGGGAAAACCTTAATAGGCAGGTCAGAGATATAACAAACTACTTCTCTGTTGGAACAACCTCTTCTGATCTCAATAAGTTGGGATCCCTCTTTTCCCTCTGAAATGAATAAGTTCTATGCACAATTTAAAAATGAAAATGAAAAAAAACAAAAGTGAAAAAATTAAAAATGAAAATTGAATAAGGAAAAAGAAGAGAAAGGCTTCCTACGCAATGAGGTGATGCAAGTAACTATGCCAGGGTACTGACGAGGCTCACTGTCTGCGGAGCCATGCTTGTGTTCCTATGTGACTCTGCCAGGGTACGGTCTAGGATTACTGGTAGCAGAGCAACACCAGAGATGAAACTAAGACTCTAACGACTATACTACTTGTGGACTAATATAACCCTCAACCCCAATCGAAACAATTGTGTTGCCTTGGCTTGGAATATGTGTTAATAGACTAAGAGCTTGGAAAATGCTACATCTTACAATCAAGCTAATGTGAAACCAAGATGAACGGAGAACTGAACAATACTTCCGGAGGTGTTAGACTTTCTTTTCACAAACAAGGTCTATTCAGAAGTGTGTCACCACGTGTTGTAGCAACTACAACTACCCTCCAAAATTTTTCCTTAGCATATTTTTGGAACCTCCCTACCAACCTTTCACAACACCTTGTCTTGCTTCCTCAAGTACACAAGCTTCAGTGTTTTTCTTGCAGAAAGACAACTTGTCAACCAAAGCTTGATGCATTCCCCTCATAGGTTGTTCCTCCGGACTTGGTCCAGCTGCAGGCTGAGCAGATCCCTCAAGAAATTGCATAATTATGGAGGGAAAATAGCCTTCCCTCTAGATATTGCGCAATTCTTCCCATCAGGGCTACTCAGCCCAAGAATTGCACAATCCTGGGTAGCAGTCAACTGCTCTGCCCAAAAATTGCGCAAATCTCCTGGGAAGCTAGCCCAACTCCCATCCATAAATGCGCATTTTCTCCTAGCAGCTGAGCAACCTCTTGCATGTTCAGTTAGGTTGACTAGTTCCATCTGGAACCAAGGAAACTTGACTTCCATGCATGGCTTAATTTTTCCTGGAATAGAAAAAGGAAACATGCAAAAAGCATCCCTTGATTCAAGGAGCTATTTTTAGCAGCTAGAGGTTGCATGCAAATTTTGTTTTAGAATCTTTCCTCCAAGTGTTTATTTTTCCTAGATTTGTGGCATGCACGTCATGAGCCCAAAATTATTTATTTCAATTTGATATTGGAGATCTATCATCCCACAGCACATATCGGATTCTTCGACACATCTGGCTCAACTATTCATGGCTAAGTGGTCTCAATTTGTCTTTTTTAGCATCTCTGTCGATTTTTTTGTTTTCACTTGTGTGAGTGTTGTTTTCTCGATTTCTTTGAATGCTTGCTATTTTCTTCATTTTGAACTCACCATTTTAGTTTTCATTACTATCTCACTATTGTTGCATGCATGAAATTGCTTTGTACGAATTGTCATCGATTCAACGACTCGCTTCACCCATGTTCATGTTGGTCTATCTTTTGAATATTTCATTAAAATGTTTTCATGCACGATCAATCACTTCTTCTTTCACTTAGTAATGCCAGGCATTTGCTTTCACATTTTATTTTAGTTACTCGTTGGCAAGTCTGGCTAGCCTTGGCCCGGACTTTGCCTCACTAAGAAAATATTGCGCAATCTGGGGAAGGAAGGCTATGTCTTCCTCTGCAGAAATGTGCATTTCTACCCATGAACTTTCCTCCAAGAATTCTTTGCGCATTTTTGAGGCACAGTGACTGCTGGCCTAGAAAAGTGCACAATGGGGTCACTGAGCCTGCAGTCATTGACATCTGGAATTGTGCATTTCGCAATTCCAGCAACCAACATTCAGCCTAGATTATGCGTTGCGTAAATCCATCAGCTAGCCAGCCTCCTGTTGTAGCCTAGATTATGGATGTTGCTTGTCTCTAGATCTTTCAGGTGTTCATATGTCTCAATAAATTCCAAGAGAATAGGATCACATGACACTGATGAAAATGCAATTGGAGCAGCAATTGAGCAAGTGTCCTCTAGTTTGTCGATCTACGAAGATACAAAGTTGCATCTAGACAAGGACATCAAACTGAAATGGCAAGAGGTCAATGAAACATTTTCAGGCACTTTTGGAGAACACCTCAAATACCATCAAGTGTACGTGAACATTCACAAGTCCACCTTATACTAGATTGCATGCAGATATCCCGTGTTTGGATGTGTCAACATGATACACTATATCGTCTCTCGAACCGATCCCAAGACGATGACCTTGAGAAGTGTCAGTGGGACGAAGCTTGTGACCTGTTGGGAATGAGATTATGAGGAGATGTATGAGATGTCAGAGCTTATGAGGAGATGTATGAGATGTCAGAGCCCGTGACTATCATGGAGACTCCATTCAGCTTACCCAAAAGTAGTGCTAACTCCAGAGACATTCTAAAGAATTGGGTAGAGGACCCAGCTCGATTAAGGTTGACACCCAACCAAATCAACAAGACAAATATGCCAATGCTGAGGAAGGCATACCAATACTTGATCATATTTTCTTGTTGACTGTATGGCCAAGAAAGCATGGAAACTTTCCCATAGAGATGGGTGGTTGCACTGGACCAATTGGCTAGAGAAGGAAAACCATGTAACTGGTCTGGCATACTAGCTCACCAGCTAAAGGAGAATGTAACGATGGATCGACGGTCATCCGAAGGTATGCATGAAGAGATTTATATGTCCACCTACATCCTAGATGCAGTTTGTGCCCAGAAGGAGTTCCTAGGCTTGGAGTGGGCATGGTCACCAATGGAGACTACTTTGAACACATATTTCAAGTTTTTTTTTTTCTGAATGCAACTTCAAAGGAGTAATCACATGGTTGTCCAGTCTTTTTGTCACCCCTCTGTACAAGATGATATTCAAATAGGATCCACCTTGCATGTCAAAGGATGCAATGGAGGAATTGATAGGCATTGTAGATTGGTATGCCTCACCATTTGGAACTTTCATCTGAATGTTCAGTGCAGAGAAGCCTTCACATGTTCTGCCAAAGTTTTCCTTGGACATACTTGTCATGTAGGAAGTAGCATATCAAATCTAGGTAGGATTGACGGCTATACGACATCAGAAGAAGAAGTCACCTTGGCCCACTCTTCCATTGAGGATTGGGTTATATGAGATCTATAGTATCAAGCAAGCGGATGTCGAAGCAGAACTGATTAAGAAGTACTCATTCGACCTCCGAAGCTACAATCTGTATGACCCACATTGCATTGTGAAATATCACTAGACGAGAGTTCAGTTCAACTGGATCTACAGGGCATTTCAATGGGCCGAGGAGGACCCATGGTTATATTACTACAGTTTATCCAGATCCAAAAACTGGTCGGCTTCGCTGTGGAGTAGTTAGCGAAGTAGCATGACGAAGAGCACCAACAGTAGTACAAGTAGTAGAAGTGGCAGCAAATCCAAGCATACCAGTGCACAATAAAGTGAAGAGGAAGATTGCCAATCACATGCAGGAGGAGCAAAGCTGCAAGTTTCGAGCAAAACCACTTGTAGAGAAATCAAATATGGCTATATAGGAAAAGAGGTAGGAGTGTGACAAGCGAATCACATGAAGGATGAAGGACAAGAAGAGAATGGAAGAAGCAGAGAAGGAGTTGTATGAGCTGAGAGAGAAACTCCAAAAGGAACAAGAGTTGTGCAAACAGGAGAGGGAAGCGCAGCAAAAATAGGTACAACGGGGGGCACAACATCTACAAACAGATGAAGCAGCACCCATACAAGTAGTTGGTTCATCTAAACAACTGGCATTATGCAAACAGGGTGAACCATCGTAGGGGAAAGACTTTGCTCATGAGATAGAACAAGCATTTCAACAGCTGAATGCAGACATGGAGCAACAGGAGTTAGAAGAGGACACCGACCTCATGCCTCAACACAAAGAGGTCTACTCACCCACTTCAATGTGTTCAGATGATGTGCAAGTCTTGGACAACCAAGGAGGCACTAAGATCCTTGGTGATCAATCAGAAGAAGAGATGCGCAACATCCCGCTTGATGAATCCCAATATAGATTTGTGTAGTCTCATAGAGTGTCAACTCTGGAGGATCAAACATCTCTTGCAGAAGTTGAAGAATGAGTGATCGTGACTAATGTGCACAAACATCCAGCTTCCTTGGTCGATGCAACCATAGTGTATCATGAAGCCACTAGCTCAAGTGTTCGCTTCCTAATAGCTAAAAATGAGCGAATGGAAAAGGAACTACAAATGGCCAAGCAAGGAGGAGACTTGGTGACAGTGTCCACCTGAGCTGAACTAAAGAAGGCAATACTAGATGAAGTATTGTCCCTTGACATAGTTATGTGAGTATTGTACTCAAAGTTTGGTATTGTGCACAAGGTAGTCGTCCATATCAACAGATTGTAGCAACGATGTGCTAGAAGAGCACACATCTTGAGGAACATGGATGCTGTTGTTGATGACATGAAAACATGGACGATGAAGTACAAGGGAGCCCCACTTCACTTGCCTAAGATGATGATGGTTAATGCAGTCATGCTGAAGGCACGTATTCAGAGTTAGATCTCGAATCATGAAGATCTCCTATAGTACATCACTAGCATACAGTCCTCCAATGCACAAGTATTCAAGATCATGGATCTTGTGATGTGCACACATGCAATCCCATCAATCGGTACTCTCACCGAGGTGAAGACAAAAAAGTAGGTCCGACTAGAGCTTAACTCATACTTCGACGAGTTGATGCGCATTGCCACCAGCCCAGACTTGCCTATCACTGTAGACATCATGCACAAGTATGTTTCTGGTCTGACCACATTGAAGAAAATGATGCTCATGATTTCAGACGAGTTGGATAGAGGAGCCCAAGTAGTGTACCTGGATGCTATGGAGGCAAAGGTCAAGTTTCATATGGATGTCATCATGGAACAGATAGACAGTATCAAGGACTACAAAGCTTGGCATCAATATGTTACTACTAATCAGCGTGAGGATGTTGAGCAATTGGACTTCTATAGTTGTCTAAGTCAGAGTGATGTCTAGTTTGGCTTGCTCAAGCCATTATGCTCACATGGGTACATGTGCATTGTAATGTTGAGTCATGACAAGTGTAAGTCAAGTGTCAATAGTGGATGTAACAGTCATAGAGTAGGTGAAGAGTCATGAGGGTAGTTGAGCACTCACAAAGGCAAATTTCAAGGGCCACTCCACCCTTTGCTATAAATAGGCCCTCATAAGTCATTGTATAGGCTTTTGGTCAGCCAAGCTTCTGATAAGGCTATCTTGGAAAGATCTTGGACAGAATTGTAATGTGCCTTGGCTTATCCACTACATGGAGCTAGTTCATCTCTTTGGAGGAGCAAGCAGATCTGGCTGTAACATTCCATTGTTGGGGATAACACATTTACATGGATGTATTGTATGATTGGAACTTACACTTCTTTATATAATAAGAACCATCAGTTTTCATGCATATGTTGTTATTATAGTTGGACTGTTTTGGTTGTTGTAGAAATGTATGTTGTTAAACTTACGTAGTTGTGTATGAACACTTTTGTATGCAATTATACGAATCTTGTTGCAGATGTTCTGTTGTTTTAAACATCACTTTGGATTTTCGGACTGACCTGCTTTCCAGCTTGTGATGCATCTTCGCTCGTGTGTTCCCTTCCCAGCTGAGTACACTAAAAGGTTGCCAAGGGATGCACTCATCTCAACCCACCTATGTTAGGAACCTCTCATGCACCTTCCTTGACTCACTACAGTGGTCACACCCTTGCTACCAACATAGTTATCTTACTTGGCTCTGTGCGACATCACAGTCAAGGCATTGATTTATGACCCATTGTTGGGACTCCTACCTCAAACGATCTGAGTTCTAATTGGGACTTCTTACCCGGGAGATCCCCTTGACATGTTGGTGGGTCTAGCACCATCAACATTTTTGGCGCTAGAAGGAGGGCTAGATGACAAGTTGTGTCCTCTCGTCTAGTTTTGAACCTTTGCATATCTTTCATGGATTCTTGCACTCTTCTCCCTCCGCGATGTTCTTTGAATCGTGAAGAAGTCTCCATCACGAGGAAGTTTTTCGATCTCTTGTCCACTTACATGTATGATGGTGAAGGTGAAGTGACCTGGCCTAAGTACTTACATGACTTTCTTTCCATGCTTCATGAGGAAGATGGGTGCTCTAATGAATAGTCCAGCTTGCTACTTGTACACACACTTTGCAAATCTCCACATCATTGGCTTCTCAACCTACCAGCTACTAGTGTCCACTCACTTGAGAACTTCTTTGATCTCATTGAAGACACTTTTTATCATTTTGATCCAGACTATCTTGACCAAAAACTGTTACAACAACGGAAGGCTCCACACGAATCAGTTATTGATTTTTGGAAGTGCTTCCGTGACTTGTAGTTTCAAGCTTTGAGGAGCCAGATGAAATTTTCCTATCTTCGGGACTGGTTCGAGTATGGCCTTAAGAAATATGCCCATCCCAAGAGGAAGCTTGAGATCAAGCCGCGCTCAACATTCTTCATTGATGGAGCTATGCAATCTCATGTGGATGCGGTCATTGTCTTGACTGACTCTTCACCTTCCTCTCATTCAAAAACTCCACCACTACCTAGTGATGTTGAAGATCATGCTCACACACCTGTTCATCTTTCATATTCTCCCAACATCACTTCAATCAATTCTCGTGCAGATTAGGTTGTGAGTCCTTTGAGTTCTCATATGCATTATGTTCTACGACCTCTGTCTTTGCACTCAGGTGTTTCTCCAGATGATATTGTCTTCTGTTCATCCATTCTGGACTCTTCTCTTGTTGTGAACGAGGAACAACCCATTGATGGAGTTGGTGTTGCACAACCAACATGTGTTGTCATTCATGAAGAGCATGAGTGAGATCTTGAGCATCAACACTCGATGAAGGAGGACTCCCTTCCGTCTGAGCCCCCTCTGTTCTTTCCTAACATCTTTGGTGAACCTACCATCCATGATTTCACATGTCTGTCTTCATCCACGAATACACCCATTTTTGATCAATCACGAGACTCATCGGATGTTGGTCCATCATTTGACAACTGAGAAGATAAGTTATTCATTGAAAATATACTTGATCTTTCATCTATCTTTTCTGGAAACACAGAGGATGAGCTTGTCCACTTTTCATCTACCCCTCTGTTTGATTCATTTGATCATGAGGATGCCGATGAAATCATTTATTTTTTTGATCGTGGTGGTTTTGATCCATTTGTTTCCGTATTTGATCACGATCATGAATCTATCACAATTGATCTTTCAAAGTTGCCTGATTACATGATGATCTATCTAATGATGAAGTTGAAACACCCAAGAGTGTCGAGGCACTTTAGCCTGAGCTGATGGTTATGTTAGGCCCTTGCTCTCTTGGGGTTAGTCTCACTTTCGACCATGAAAATGTTCAATCACCCAAGAATCCTCATCACTCATCTATATGCATTGAAGATCCATATCACACACAGATCATACTTCCTCCACTCGAGCGACACGATCCCATCACTCATGCATTGGAGGAATCTTACATTTCAAGCACTCATTCGCGATGTAAGTTATATTTGTTTATTTTTTTTACTTGCATGTCTCAGTCAAGAGTGTGCTTATGCTTCAAAGTTTCACGCAGTGTCACATAACACCATGATAAGTCCATAGACTACTCGTCATGCAATTGCACTCACTTATGTCTTGTTGTCTTCATTGTTATATATTTCTTGCTTGCTGGTTCGCATAACTGGGTTGCTCGTGGACCAAGCCTTCACCAACATGGGTCAACCAATACATCGGTGGCTGCATTGGAAATATCACTTCAAGTGATCAGGCCCATGCACCATTAATGTAGGAGTAGGAGTAGTGTTTGATTTCAGTCAGTTAGCTTGCATGCTTGTTTGCTTATTCACTTTGTTTATTTATTTGTATGCTTGCTTGTTTCCTTACTTGCTTTGCTTTCACTTTCACTTCCGCTCTTGCTTTGCATGGTGTTTTTCTATTTCACTTGTTTCGTTCATATGGTTTTCTTTTTTTGTTCATAGGTTAGTTTTTGCATGAAACCATGTATGTCTCTTGAAACAAGATAGGTGAAGTATAAGAGGGCTTGTACAACTATCATTACTTGGTTATCTGTCATATTGCCTCTGTATGAAGAGCTTGTTATTTTTATTCCATAATATGTCGAAGGAAAATACGTACTGTTCAAAGTGAACCTTGGTGACAACACGACACTTGCGCGCTAACTAGTGTCACATTCTCTAGTTAGTTGTTTTTGGGTTAACCCTTTTCATCTCAATCAAGTAGAATAAGGTGAGGGGGAAAACCTTAATGGGAACGTCAGAGATACAATAAACCACTTCTCTATTCAAACAACCTCTTCTTCTCTCAGTAAGTTGGGATCCCTCTTCTGATCTCAATATGTCAGGATCCCTCTTCTACCTCTGAAATAAATAAGTGCTATGCATAGTTGAAAAAAAAATGAAAATTGAAAAAATGAAAAAGTAAAAAAGTAAAAAAATTCAAAATGAAAAATGAATAAGGTGAATGAATAGAAAGGTTTCATGCACAGGGAGGCGATGCAAGTAACTTCATTGGGGTACTGGCCAGGCTTGCTGGAAGCGGAGCCATGCTTGTGTTCCTATGTGACTTCGTCGGGGTATTGTCGAGGCTTGCTGGCAGCGAAGCAACACCAGAGATGAAACTAAGACTCTAATGACTATACTACTTGTGAATCAATATACCCCTCAACCCCAATTGAAAAAAATGTGTTTCCTTGGCTTGGAATATGTGTCAATCGACGAAGAGCTTGGCATACACTACATCATACAATCAAGCTAGTGTGAAACCAAGATGAGTTGAGAACTAAACAATACTTCCGAAGGTGTTAGGCTTGCTTTTCATGAATAAGGTCCATTCAGAGAGTTGGAGTTCTACCACTGTGTTGCCAAGTGTTGTAGTGGCTACAACCACCCTCCAAAATTTTTCCTTAGCTCGTTTTAGAGCCTCCCTACCAACCTTTCACAACGCCTTGTCTTGCTTCGTCAAGTACACAAGCTTAAGCGTTTTTCATGCACAAAGGAAGCCTGTCGATCATAGCTTGATGCATTTCCCTCACAAGCTGTTCACCCAGACTTAGTCCAG